>JAKUCV010002186.1:26315-36980 GCA_028386065.3 Turnera subulata | reverse complement strand
TAATTCATCCCTAAATTGCATAAATTCTACCCGAGTTACCATCTCAGCACTAGGCTGGTTTGCAGAGGTAGAAGCACCTAAAGTATTACCACCATCAACAACGGTGGGTGTTGTGGAATTGTTCCCCGTTCCATCACCCAGGGGGTTGGATTCGGTGGGATCAACCAATTGTTCAGTAGACATGACTTTTTATCCGATTTCCCACAGACGGCGCCAAATGATAAATTGAGAAATTTACCTGGTGAATGATATCACAACGTGGCAAGATTAAGAAGCTTTGATGCCTGCGAGACAAGAGAGAGAAAAGAAAAAAGGACATCGGGGGTGTCCAGGGTGTGTGACCCCGGAGGTACTCCGATGCCTAAGTTAGAACTTGGCTTTTTTGCTCTTAAGAGGAAGAGAGAGAAGGATTGTAAATTATGTTTTTCGTACCTTTGCTATAGCTAGGTGGTGTGTATTTATAGGAGCAAGGAGGTCGTGTGGAGCTGGACCTAGAGGGTCTTATTGCTAGCTTGGACCCAGGGGGTCTTACTGCTAGCTTGGACCCAGGGGGTCTTACTGCTAGCTTGGACCCAGGGGGTCTTGTTGCTAACTTGGACCCAGGGGGTCTTGTTGCTAGCTTGGACCCAGGGGGTCTTATTGCTAGCTTGGACCCAGGGGGTCTTGCTAGCTTGGACCCGAGGGGTCTTGTTGCTAGCTTGGACCCGGGGGGTCTTGTTGCTAGCTTGGACCCGGGGGGTCTTGCTAGCTTGGACCCGGGGGGTCTTGTTGCTAGCTTGGACCCGGGGGGTCTTGTTGCTAGCTTGGACCCGGGGGGTCTTATTGCTATATTGGACCCAGGGGGTCTTGTTCGGGCCCATAAGGTAATTTCCTTATGTCGTCACTGTATATAAATATTGTATTTTATAACAGGTTCACCCTTTCTAGACATAACTTAATTATGTACCCCACAGTACTATCGATTGATCAACAATCAAACTTTACAAGAATCTTGAAAGATTTGATAAAATCACACACGTTGTACATTGACAATCAATCAATAAGAAGAGGGAGCTCCTTTGACGGCAAGTACTACCATGCAACAAGTTATTGACTGGACCGACTGCGTAATGCCATGATTGGACTGGTTTTGTACACTTGCACATGAATTTGGTGAAAGTACTGTGCAATCTCTCAACTATATATGATACCCTTATTTAACTAATGAAACGAGAAGCACATGCTGCTTTATTTGATAGGGGGTACGTATATATATAAGTTAGGTACCTTGTGTATATATGTCCAACTTTATTTAGTATTTCTTTGGGAATAGAAGAGAAATTACAACAAGAGAAGATATTAGCTTCAAACTTATTGGTACTCTTGTAAAGAAAAAGTGAGGTAACACCAGATATACCCCTTATCAAATATATGCAAAAGGGCTCAAAATATACTACTTTTGATATTGCAATAGCAAGAGGTAATATTTTCTAGTAAATTGAGGCAAGCATGGGGCTTAGATGGCAAAATTTTTCTTGTTTTCAAACTCGTTGCCTGATCCAAGATTCAGTGGGTCAATAGATCAAGGCCCAAGAGTAATTTAGCCTAGCAAGACTTCGGCAGCCCAATATTCTGACTGATGGGCCATATTTGTTCGTACTTGATTCCCATATAAATTATTATTTATTAAACTATGGCTATAAACTTTAATTCTACCATTACATTTTTTTTTGACAGGAAATAAATAGTTTTATATCAAACTAGAATAAAAGGAAGGAAGCCTCCTTACATAATACACCCAGTGCACAAAGACATAATTACTCAAACTTGGAAATACAACTAATAAACTTTCTGTATTACACGGATAAAACTTGATGAAAAGGGCTGATCGGAGAGATTTGATAGAGGTCCTCCAAAAGCGGAGGAGTTCTGCAGTAATGGCAGAATGTACAGCCACCAATCCAAGTTACCAACAAAGCAACAAGCTCCCACTCGCCGAGCCCAGCAGCACTGTCCAACCAAGTAGCCAATTCAAGTTTCAACCTGCACAACACAAGCACTAAACCTATATTCACTAGCCAAGTGAAGAAACAGAAATAACCACAACAGGAAGCTACCAACAAAGTCACCAAAAATGCAGCATTAAGAGCTGCCAAAATTGAAGAGGTAGAAAACCACCAGAGGTACCCTTCCCCTTCGTACCCCAACCGTCACATATCAGACTTTGCCGAAGCCATCAATGGCTCGGCCTTGGTGTGCACAACCTTGCCCTCAAGGGCCAAAACAACCATCACCCTCACATGTACAACTGGAGGTACAAACATAGCTACTACCAAAGGAGCAGCAAGAGAGTTTTCAGCACCCAGGGACTGACTCGAAGCCAAGGAGGAGAAGAAAATGACTTTGTAAACAAAAGCATGAGGAGGTTGATTGAGATAAACGGTGAAGAAAGGTGCAAGAGGAGAAAGCTAAGAGAGAATCCACACAAGAATTGAAGCTTTGATGCTCAGATCTATTCGAAAAGGTCTAAATCTGGTTTTCAAATTTTGAAATTCATGGAGGAAGGAGAGAGGGCAGAGAAAAGAGAGAGAGCAACTAGCTTTTTGTAGTAGCAAAAAGCTCAGAGCTTCACAGTTCGTATTAGATTTCTTTTTCTATATTTCGAACTTGTAGACTAGTCATCCTCAAAAAGAAAAACAACTGAACAAAGATTGAGGAGGTAAACATAATTAAATGGTATAATTTTTTTTTTCTCATATTAAATCAATTGGAAAATGATAATTTAATGTGATAACCTCTCCCGGCAAAGCAAATCTCGGATCTTTAGCTAAAAACCAGAAGATAAATAACAATAGGTATAATAAACAAGCAAGATATATGACTAGTCAAGTTCTCCCTAATACATACTCCATAAATAACAGGAGTAACATTCTAACTATTCCAAGGCCATTAATTAATATCCCTAGAGAGCTTTTCCACTAAAAACTAAAAAGTCTCGAAGACTAATTGGTTTATAGTAACTTTCAAGCCTTTATATGCATTGGTCTTTACTTCATCTACCCCCACCTTATTCCACATAAAATATAGATACCTCATAAAAGATAAAAAAATAAGAATCCACAAGAGAAATGTCTTTAGTATATGGTTCGAGTAAAGAAGGAGATGCTATTCATTTGATCCCTTATTAAGCGACTCTTTTGTTTAGGAGTAGATGATTCTAATGGAACACCATAACCCGAAGTAACTGACTTAAGTTTTATATTGAAAGTGAGTAGGAGAGATTATAAGTACATATATAATTAGTAATTGATCATCAAATAACCTCAAATTTAAAGTTTTTTTTGTTAGGTGGAACTGGTTAGTAAAAGTTATTTTGGATTAATTTGTGATTTGGGTCAACTCTTAAGGGCCAATTTATCACTTCGAGTTTGACACAATTCGAGGCATTGTAATTTTGTAATTGAGTAAACATTACTTATTCATTAAAGCACCATTACCATAATAATAAAAAAAGTCCCAAAATTCCGAGATAAATATATAATATGATCCACAGCATTTTCACCGCCAATTAGTGACAAACTACAGAAAGTACAGAGGAAGCAAAAGCGTGGAGTGATGTGCTGGAAAGAACAGATCAAAGCCCCACACTCTTGTCTAAACTCGTCCATTGTCTTGTAAAGAGAGTATTCAACTCCCGTATTCTACAAACGCAAACACAACTCAAAGCAAAGTATGTAATAACCCACCCACAACAACAGCAAACACAGCAGTTACCTGTTCCAATAACCCAACTTCAAGAAACAAAATCCCACTCTAGATCCCTCTTTTTCTCTATACAACTACAGAGAGAAAGAGAGGAATACAAAATTTTGTTTTTGACCCTTTGCCCTTAACCTGACATGATCAATCCCACCATGCAATTGAAGTCCATCAACACCTACACCATCACCATCATGTGTTTCTTTATCACATTCTTGATCCTCTTCTTCTCTGGCTTCCTCCAACTCCCTTCTATTTCCCTCTCCATCCCCTCTCAACAGCCCATTAAACACCCCTCCACGGCCACCGCCGCCGCCGCCTACGCCGATGCCACTGTCTTAAGCAAGCAAACAAAGCCGGATCCTTTCACTGACTTGTCCAGAGCTTTCAAGAGATGGGATTCTGAAGTGGGTTGTGCCCAGTTTAGGGAGAAGCACAAGGGTTTCTTGTCTTCGAGGTCTAATGGGTCCATACAAGGCGATTCGGGTGGGTGTTCTTCTGAGTTGAAGATGGGACATGTTAGTGTTTTGGTCAAAGGGTGGACTTGGATTCCTGACAATTTGGATAATTTGTACTCTTGCCGCTGTGGGTTGAGCTGTTTGTGGACTAAATCTCCGGTTCTAGCTGACAAGCCTGATGCTTTGCTGTTTGAAACTACTACGCCTCCACCTAAGGTACTTTGTTCTGCATTTTGTTTACCTAACTTGACTCGCTTGAAGATTTCTAATCTTTTGGAGTGGTAGAAAGTATGAAGTTTTGGATCCATGTACTGGAAATTTTTTGACTTCTTCGTTCATTTCTGCTTTGGTATACTGGTTTAGGCACATTGCAATAGGTGATTATGAACTAGTTAGGACGGTGAATGTGACTAGGTTGAGTATGTGTCTATGCTGTTTGCGTTCTGCGTCCATGATCTGCTTTTGTGGATACTGATTTTGCGCTGAGACATGCTATAGATTGAAGACATTTGGCTAGGAAGCATTGTAGATGGACTTTCTAGAGAAGTTTGTAACTTCCATTGTGTCCTTTTTATTATTCAAGGCTGGATTCATTGAAATATTAGGGTGGTAAATGGCAAAATGTACACTTGGATATTGTATTACAACGATTGAACTCATCCTTCATGCCTCTAATTAGAAATAATCTTCTTTCTGCTGTTTGAGACGTCAGTTTGGTCAAAGCAAGTTTAAGGTATTTGAACATTTCTTATGGTTTATCAAAACCGGATGGAGCAGATAACCAATCTAGCTCTTTAGAAGCTGTAATTTGAAAATACCGTCGTAATAGAATTAGAGAGAAGTACAAAGATGCATATGTGAAGTTGTAGGATTCTGTATTGATGCAGCTTATTGGCATCAAACAATGCCACATCGTATTTCTCTTTCTAGGCCGAATAACAACCTTTCTTTTGGCTTGGAAAATTTTGGAGTACAGAAAGTTTTTGGACGGTATAAATTTAACACATTACACATTGGAGTGGCATCCTCTGCTAGAAAATTTCAAATCCTTGGATGCCCATGAAAAATGCTTTGAAATTGTGGAACAAGTTTGAAGTTAAGATTATACCCAGCTTATCAAGGAGCTAATGTAGGAGAGGACAGAGATATGGAGAAGCTACAAATAATAAGGCCTCCATTGTGCAGGAGCTTTGTTTCTGCAAAGCTTAATTAACCTTTGTTAGAGAAATGGAAGTCTCAAGATTGAAGAAAAGCCACAAGTGAAAGGGACTGAGAGGGACGACATTGAATTTGTTCTGAAATGACTTATTTTTACTTCATCACCTGTTGCTGGGTATCTCTGTATTACCATCTAGAACCGGAAGTACAAGTATTTTATAAGAAAATTTTGTTCGCACTCCAATAGAAGCAGAATAGCCCGCTTGGACAGGGGAAACAATTTTCCTGCGTCACCTCTCATTGTGCATTCATCCATAAGGCCCCATCTTTTTCCCTTGCACGCACAATGGTTCTTTTGTATTAGTGTTTCTCTGAGTTCATGAGATATGCCAGCAAGGAACAAATTCCAAGGTAAACAGTATTGTTGGCTTTGGTTTTTAATTCTAACATTTACCATTGAATTTAGCAAGTCATTGCTACTGGTTACTCAGTGATTAGAAGGTTTTCATCAAGCTTGTCACAGTTTATTTGCCTGGCATTTACTACTTGGTCTTCCCTCTCATCCACATTAACTTTCTAACTTCCATGAAATTCTTGAACTTGTCTCTTTGTACTTTTGTGTATCTTGCCTTCTCTAAAGTGGGAGTTTTTATTTTGTTTGTTAGAGGCGCAACGGTGAGCCCCTTCGTGTCTATATGGATCTTGAAGCTGGTAGGAAAAGGTCTGGAGTGGAAGACTTGTTTGTCAGTTATCACGCAGAAGATGATGTGCAGTCCACTTATGCTGGGGCACTGTTCCATAATGGTCGAAACTATCACGTGTCTCCTAGCAAGAACAATGTAAGGGCTTGACTCATGTCGCATTTCTTTTTTTCAATCTCATTCTCTCTTATTAGTTTTCTTTGAGCTAATTTCCACCCAGTAATTACAAGCAAGAATAGATTTCTGGCGGCTGATTTGGATTTTTGTATTCCCAGGATACACTTATTTATTGGTCTTCATCACGTTGCTTGGCTCAAAGAAACAAGCTGGCCAAAAGTCTCCTCAGCTTGTTGCCTCATCATTCATTTGGCAAGTGTTTGAACAATGTTGGGGATCTAGATATGGCGCTTACTTTCTACCCGGAGTGTGCCAACGACGCAAGTGTCAAACCAAAATGGTGGGATCACTTACATTGTGCCATGTCTCACTATAAATTTGTGCTGGCAATCGAGAATACCATGACAGAGAGTTATGTGACAGAAAAACTGTTTTATGCTCTAGACTCTGGTGCAGTTCCCATCTACTTTGGGGCACCTAATGTTTGGGATTTTGTTCCTCCACATTCAATAATAGATGGGAGCAAATTTAGCTCGATGGAGGAGTTAGCTTCTTATGTAAAAGCTTTAGCTAATGACCCAGTTGCGTATGCTGAATACCATGCATGGAGAAGATGTGGTGTGCTAGGTAACTATGGAAAGGCTCGTGCCACCAGCCTTGATACACTTCCTTGCCGATTATGCGAAGCTGTAAGTAAGAAAGGAGGGAGAGACGCGAGAGCTTAGTGAGTATTTGATTGTCATTCAACTTGGGTTCTTACTCCTGCTGGCCGTTATGGTGGTTTGGAGATTTTGCTAATTAGGCGGATTGTTGTTAGGCATATACAAGCTAGACTGACTAGTTGTACAAACAAGCAAAAAGAGAAAAAGAGTACACAAATTGGGCGAGTTGATTCCCACTATAGAATAGTTTTGTTTTTTTCTCCCTTGTAGATCAATGATTCAATACCATTATTGGTGTTATCAGAGGGTGTTGCTGGTTCGTGTTCATGTGGTATTCCTATTGGTATCACCAATTATGTTCATATGATGTCCCTACTGTACTCGTGGATTTAATTAGATTGGCACCATACAATTCAGAAATGTAACTGTTACCCTGACTCTGTCAATTTTTAGATTTTTGTTTGAGTTTTCCTCTTCTTGCGCCCACAAGAATACACAAAAAATCATCCAAGGGATAGCATGGACACAAGAAAATGCATGTTGCACTAACATTTTTCTTCATACCATTAAGATTATATTACTGGCCACTGAAAAGAGAGACAATGAATAGTAGTGTCTCATTTTTTTTGCATTCGTCATTCTGAACTTTTAAGCATCAGATTTGGTAGAACATTCCCCGTCCTCTTCTCTGTGGAATTTCCATACTGACGCCATTATTCCTACAGAAGCAGAAGCAGCCTTGGATTTCCTGACCCGTTGGACCTGCATTAACACTAGTTATGATCATCATAACAGCATGCATAAGCATAACCAACAAGAAGTCAAACAACTTGATTCCAGATGCAGTAGGATTTTCCTTTTCCCCTCAACAAAGGTGACCTTGAAATGTTAAAAATAGGGTATGTTTCTTACTTTTTTCCTGGGCTTGCCCTTTTGCACTTTCACAGTCATCAGTTCTTCAGGTCTGTTTCTCAGATATTCCCTTAACTGCTCATCATTCATGGTGTCTATCATCTCAGTCTGACAAGTAAAGAAGAATGGATGAATAAGTGTGTTTAAAGATGAAAAGCATGAAAAGAAAATGCAGGGTTCGAATTCTGGAAAGCAAACTGGTGAACTAATATATATATACCCATGCTTTAAGATCTTCTATTTCTTTTTCCAAGGCCTCTGCTTCCTTATCTGCAATATCCTTTTTCTCCTGCCATGAAATTGAAGCAGCAGGTTCTGTTGTCAACTTCTTTTTCTTCTTTCCTTCAATTACAGAAGACATTCTTCCTTGTAATAATACCACAGTAATTTCAGCTAAACAATACTTGTTCAATTCAATGAAGTTCCATTGATTATATAATGGTGCAAAAGTTGGTCAATGTAACGGTTGTCCATAGAAATACATTGCGTACCCTTGCTTTGCTTCTCACAAGCTATCGTAACGTTATTGGAATGCAGTTTTTTCTCCTGGTCTTGTTAAATAACGGAAGAAAGGTCATGCTGTTCCTCCCCACCCTACTGTATTTAGCAGTACGCTTCTTGCATGCATGTAACTAATAGAAGTTATTAAAATCACGTCCCCAAGATAGAGCAGGAAATTTTAAAATAGAGCCACTCTGCCAAAGATCCTACCAACCCTGAAGGAATTCAGGCTTATACATCAACCTTAATTTCATAATTTTGTCTTGCAGTCTGTTTACCAGAGAACAGTTACGCAGCCCGCTACTGGCCGATTCTCCATGCACAATCAGGACGACCGATGTTACACACTCTAAGGCCGAGCTCTAGATTAAAACCATGTCGGTTCTATATCTGTGATGGTTCTAATCGAAGATCGGAAATTGTTGGTCTTGAACCTCAGCGCTTCTACTCTATGAACAAAACTGAGATCAGGGAGGGTCTTAATATATGGTGGAACTAGGTAGTTACCCGCGCGTTGCTGCGGGATTGAGGCTTTATCGTAGCGGATATAGTTAAAGGAGGAACAAAATTTTTTAATGACCTTGAAAGGTGAATAGAAATATTCAATGCCTATTTGACAGAGGAAGATTGCAGCAAGAATAGAGAAAAATTGCAGTTATAAGACAGGAGGAAAATTGCAATTGTTGAACCGGAGGCAGAAATCAGTAGAGAGGAATCATACTACTCCAAATGACAATACTACTCCAGATGACAATCACGGAAGAGTCCTGACATTTTTCTCCTTTCAGTCAACTGATTTCCAATAATGTTGTTAATTAATGACAACAAAAATTGTCATTCACCTTTTGCATTCTAAATCTTAAAGAATATTTCTGTTCTCCATAATGCTACCCTACATTAAAATTTCCTGTGTTTTCTTGTATGACAAGAGTTAAAATTATATTGCCATGAACACGGTTTTCCTAGGAACCAGATAATCACATCATTGATTTTATAGTATTAGACTACAGTGGTTGCTACAAATCGTAATTCATAATGAGACAAAAGTTTCTGTGAAATGATTTCTTGTCACATAGTATATATTCAGTAAATCCACAGGAAATGAAAAAATTATATCTGTGAGCTTAAAAGCATAGCACCTGACTGGGCTAGCAGAAGGAAACTTTTTTTTTTTTGTTTTATGCCGTCTTTATATCATCTACACAACAGTAGTTATTTGTAGGAGCAGAGAAACAATTTGGTCAACAATGAACATGGATAAAATGCTACCAAACACCAATATGATGCATAAGGCCACGCCTGCTTCTTTACCCCTTCTTTATTGGTTTTCAAATCTATATGCGATGAAAATATAATTATAATATGAATAAAGTAAATGAAAAGGTCCTAATCAAGCAGCAATTGCAATCCCAGAAATAAAATTCGAAATAAATAAACATAATCAAGGATTTGAAAGAAATAATGCATGCAGGCAACAACAAAAAAGATATATCAGAAAAAAAAAACAGTAACATTATTAGAAAAAAAAATTGTAGGAGAAGGATGTCATGTCACAATTATAGGAGAAGGAGGTCATGTCTTGCCATTGTTTTGGGTGGCATGCAAAGACAATTGCAGAAGGTTTCCAAGCACTTCTTGCCTTTCCTTTTCAAAGATGACTATCCTCTTGAAAAGACTGTTGTGTAAAACAAAATTAAGAGAGATATGGAAGAGGAAGGGGTGAAGAACAAAATTAAGAGAGAAAAGGAGAGTGAAAAACGTGTATATAAAATGAAAGGAATGGAGAGGAGAAGGGAAATCTAAAATATCTTGATGTGGCCTAGGAAGAGTCCAGAGTTAAAAAAATGTCGCCCAAATTTATTTATTTTCTAGATTCTAACTTTACAAAAATAATCTTTGTTTTAAATTAAGTGAGGAAGACATTATGGTGATAATAAGAGAAGAAACGATGGATTACTGTTAAGGATATTACAAAAATAACAATTTACTCTTTGTGTAAACAGACATTTGAGTGATGATACTGAATCGGCCAGTTGAATAATACTCTAATTTTAAAATCTTGTAACTTATTGAGGAATTTTAAGGTTTTAAACTCTTCCATAGTGTCTTACTGTTAAGGATATAATAAAACTGTCAGTTGAATGATTTTTAAACTTATGATACAAATGGTTGAATCCAAAATTTATCGAGTCAAAAAGAAACATCAACCTACACATCAGAGTGTCAAACATTCTGTCCTATGGTGTATTCTATAAGATTAATTCTTACCAAAATGCGCGGTCTAATCTTAAAAAGGAAAAAATTGTAAAGAATTAAAAGAAGAAAGAATCATAGAATTACTTACATGGAAGGCTACCAATAACTCACCCTTTTAAGACTTCTCTACAACTCAGAGTTCTAGATAAAATAATGAACAAA
>JAKUCV010002186.1:0-25086 GCA_028386065.3 Turnera subulata | reverse complement strand
AAAAAAAAAATCCTCGCACATTATGCATTGGAAAACTTAAAAGGATTAGGACATGCTTGCAGGAACCTCAACAAATCTCTTCAGTTTCACTTTCCCATGGCTCCTCTGTCTATCGACAAAAACTTGCGGCATTGACCGTTTGGATATTAAATTTGCTTAGACAAAGGAAATACCATCAATGCTAAATTCAAGAATGAAAACTCATTCTTATGGCGGCTTCAATCTGATGATGACTGCTACTAACGACTCTGGGGATGAATGAAAACCAAGACCAAAATGGTGTTCCAACTATGCAGGAAAGAAGACCAAGACCATGAAAAAAAATTCTTAAAAGTTATAACTGCTCATTAAAAGAAAGCATGATAGATAAAGATATTGTATGCTTGCCGTCTTGTTGGTTGTTTCACAAAGCACATACTTGCAAATTTCAATTGATGGCCTAGCCAAGTCCTACTAATTCAAGTCATGCAAGAAATCTCGGTTGACTGACTCAGTAGACAACGACTTCATTTATTTTCTAAACACCAAAACTCAAGCTTGGGTCAATGACTCAATGAGCTCATGGATGCTAAAAGTCAAGAGAAATTGGAAACAACTGGTCATGGTCATGCAAGAATCGAACATCGAAGAAGTCATTAGGCCATGACTTTTTCCCCAGCCAGGTGCAACTCGGGGATGTTAAAAACTCCTAGATTAAACTAACAAGAAGTGACCCATCGGCCGGTGGCGCATAACAAAAATTCCACTTGCATATTCCTTTCAATTCATAGAATGAAATAAATTCACAAAATAACTAAAATTCTCAGGGTCATTGACTTTTTCCACTTTTAATTGGCTCATGATGATCCTCCTTCCTTAACCCCAGATTTTGTGCAATTAATTCTTTAATCATGGCTGCTATAAGAAGTGACAGTGACTTTAATTTGCAGTTCTGTCCGTACAAACTTCTCTGGTAATCATGGCAGCTATAAATTATGAGACGAGTGACCTGGTCATTAGGCCTTGACTTAATATTGTGCGCCGCCGCAACAAATTATATATATATATAGTAGCAGTATATGTAGTTGAACGAAATCATGGATGCATTAGTTATAGGAAATAACATGAACTCTAATAATATGAGATCGTGCTTTCTTTACGTTGCCTTTCTTGGCTTATTCTTCTGCACCAACAATATTCCTGCCCTTTGCCAGCAAAATACCACTGATAGATTAGCCTTGCTATCCTTCAAAGAAGCCATAGATCAAGATCCCTTTCATATCTTGAGCTCATGGAATGATTCGGTTCACTATTGTGCTTGGCCTGGCGTTTCCTGTAGTGGCAGACATCCTCAAAGAGTGGTAGCCTTGAGCCTCAACTCCCAGGGCTTGGTGGGATCCCTATCCCCTCATATTGGGAACTTGTCATTCCTCAGGTATGTCGATCTCCAAAACAATAGCTTGCATGGCCATATCCCACAAGAGATTGGTCACTTGCTTCGCTTGCAATTTTTAGTGCTCAGCAACAATTCATTTGGTGGAGGTATACCCACCAACTTGTCTGGTTGTAGAAATCTTGAAGTCCTTAACTTGATTGACAACAAGATGGTGGGAAGTATTCCTGAGGAATTAGGCTCTTTGATAAAGCTTACTTCCCTAGGGCTGGCAAGAAATCGTCTTACAGGTATTATTCCTGCTTCTCTCGGGAATCTGTCATCAATGTATCAATTCTTTGCAGCAGAAAATGGTTTGCAAGGGCATATTCCTAAAGACCTCTTACAGCTTTGGACTTTAAGGGGCCTGTCTTTGTATGATAACCATCTAACTGGTGAGATTCCTTCTGGCCTCTACAACATCTCCAGCATTAGAGGTATTGATGTGGGCAATAACCGATTGAATGGGAGCATCCCTTCAGATATAGGCCTTACTCTTCCTAGCCTCAGGTACTTGAGCATTAGTTATAATGGCTTTATAGGGTTGATCCCACCAACATTGTCCAATGCATCAACATTTCAAACGATTGATTTCGGGTACAACTACTTGAGGGGACCAATTCCGAAAGATCTTGGACGTCTGCAACAGCTTAAACATTTAAGCTTCACCAATAATCAGCTAGAGGAAGATGGCCTAAGTTTCATTGATTCATTGACGAATTGTTCTCGTTTGCTGAGTATTAGCGTCGCCAACAATTTGCTCACGGGTTACATGCCAAAGTTCATAGCCAATCTCTCAGCTAGCTTGATCTTTATGGATCTTTCAGGCAATCAGTTACGTGGTGCCATTCCTATTTGGGTTGAATATCTCTCAGGTTTGGAACACTTGCATCTTTTCCAGAATTTCCTTTGTGGTCCAATCGATCATATCAATTTCACTAGACTTCCACGGTTGCAACGTTTGGCTTGTCACATGAACAACTTAAGTGGAAGCATCCCACCTTCCATCGGCAATTTGGCTATGTTGACTCATCTGGAGATGAGTTTTAATAACCTTGATGGAAGGATACCTGCAAGTCTTGGGAGCTGTAGGAGTTTGGGGTATTTGGGTCTCTCCCATAACAATCTCAATGGCTCAATTCCAAAAGAACTTCTCAGCCTCAGGTCTCTCTCGATTGGTCTCAAGCTATCTTCCAATAGATTAACAGGTCCTCTTCCACCAGAAATTGGTTTCCTACAGAATCTATATAGTCTAGATGTTTCTGAAAACAAATTGAATGGCAGTATTCCTGACTCTATCGCCGGGTGCTTAGTTATGGAAGAACTTCACCTTGGTGGGAATAACTTTGCAGGAGAAATACCACAGGGTTTAAGTGCTCTACGAGGTCTAAGGATCCTGGACATTTCAGGCAACAATCTTTCAGGACAAATCCCAGATTTTTTGAGCAGGATTACAGGGTTAACCTTGTTAAATCTATCAATGAACCGGCTCCAAGGAGAAGTTCCAGAACGTGGAATATTTCTGAATGCAAGTGCAGCTTTTGTTATTGGGAATAATGATCTTTGTGGAGGTATCTCCAAACTCAAGCTTCCTCCTTGTTTAAACTCCAAGAAGAACAACCACAGCCTCCACTTCATATGGAAGATATCAATCCCTATTGTTGTTGCAGTTGTGTTGATGTTGTTGGTGGTCTTCTCTATTCTATGTTATAGGAGAAAGTTTTCCAAGAAGGGAGGCATTTCTTTGCCATCTTTCAAGAACCAAATCCTGAGGATTTCTTACGCAGAACTCTTCAAATCCACGGATGGATTTTCCATGAACAATATAATTGGTCTTGGCAGCTATGGCTCTGTCTACAAAGGAACTCTTTCTGATCAAGGAAGAACAAATGTGGCCGTCAAAGTGCTAAACCTAAGCCAAAGAGGAGCATCACGTAGTTTCATACTAGAATGTCGATCTCTTGGAAGCATTAGACATCGCAATCTTTTGAAGCTAGTAAGTGCTTGCTCTAGCGTAGACTTTCAGGGTAATGATTTTAAAGCTTTGATTTACGAATTTATGGCTAATGGGAGTCTTGAGAAGTGGATACATGGAGGTGAAGCGTCAACGTCCCAAGAGCAGCCAGGAGAAGCAAGAAATGTACAACTGACTATGAGACAAAGACTAGATATTGCTATTGATATTGCTTGTGCAATAGTATATCTTCATAGTGGAAGCTCAGCAACAATCATACATGGTGATTTAAAGCCAAGCAATGTCTTGTTGGACGATGACATGGTTGCTCATGTTGGCGATTTTGGGTTAGCTAAAATTGTCTCCACCATTTCTAGTGGGGATAATAGCTCTATGGCAATCAAAGGATCCATTGGCTATGTTGCTCCAGGTATTTATATGCTTTTACTGGGTTAGAATAAAGAAATACACTTGTGTGGTACATGCCTCAAAAGAAAAAACAAGACACAACAGAACAAGCCTAAGTTTTAGGCAATACAATAATTGTTTTTGTAGGGAAAAAATATTCTATTTAATCTGAAAGAAAACAAGTGTTCTTTTTGTTCCACGTGAGGTGGATCTCTAATTACTAATTCAACTAAATATTAATTAGTTTATGCCTAACTCATCCTTGTTCAATTTCCAATAAGTGTGAAAAAAATGTTCTGCCATATATAAGATTGATGAACATGTAAAACTGTTTAAACTAGTTGATTTTTTCTTTTAAATAACATTAACCCAAAAAGAATTTTAAGTTGGGATAGTATTAAAAAGTTTCTAAGGTACTGACGAGTTGCCCAGATGACTTGATAATTGCTCATTATGGAACTGGGAATGATATCAAGAAAATCATTGAAATTTTCTTAATGCCTTTTTTTATTGCTAATATAGTATATTTGGTCAATTTTCAGAATATGGCATGGGTAGCGTAGTTTCAACGGAAGGAGACCTGTACAGTTACGGAATTATTTTATTAGAGATGTTTACAAAGAAAAGACCAACGGATTCATATTTTAAAGACGGTCTCAATCTTCATATATTTGTTGAAAGAGCCATGTCTTTTCAAGTGATGGAACCTATTGCTCAAGATATTCTTCATCAAGAAGCCAACAATGACATCTACAAAAAATGTTTACTTTCTGTATTGAAGATTGGAATTAAATGCTCAATGCAAGTTCCTACAGATAGGATGAAGATGGAAGATGTAATTTGTGAGTTGCAAAAGATTAAAGGTGTTTACGATAAGGAAAGGTTGAGACAAGAGCGAAGGCATACTTAAATGGATACATTATTGGAATTATTCACAACTTAGTAAGTTGTCTTGGGGATTGGAATTAAATGTTCGATGTAAATTCCTTCTTACTAAAAGGATGAAGAAGAAACATGTATTGCAGAATCTTCTTTCGTGATGGAGGGTATCTCAGCAAATGTATTTTACATCTTTTTTATCTTTAGTTTGCTTTTCTCTTTGGCCTTTTTGGGGCAACGACTTCATGGATGCTACCATATTCAAGTGGTGACACTAGCAAAAGTGGGTCATCGAAATGGACATCGTCCTGCTTAATTAATTACGCCATATGACTTTTCTGGCTCATCTTTCCTCTTTTCTAACCCCAAATTTGGATCAATGAACTTATGGATGCAAACATTCAAGAGAAATTAACAGAAATTAGTAGGGAATGGACGCATTGACTTGCTTGCTCAGCAGTCAGCACTTTCTCTTTTTTATAGACTAGCAAGAGTAATTATGAGAGCAAGTAAAAATCTACGACTCACCAATAAAATAAGAAAGGAGTAGCAAGAGCAAGTATGGGACTGTGTGGTTTTGTTATTACTATTGGTTTTTTGTGCTTGTTCTTGTGCTTATACTCCACCAGCCCTGCCTTTTGCCCCCAAAATGAGACTGATAGATTGGCCTTGATTTCTGTCAAAAAAGCTATAGATAATCAAGACCCCTTCTATATATTGAGCTCCTGGAATGATTCAGTTCACTACTGTGCTTGGCCTGGTGTTTCTTGTGGACGCAGGCATCCTCAAAGGGTAATAGCCTTGAGCCTCAACTCCCAGGGCTTGGTAGGATCCCTATCCCCACATATTGGAAACCTGTCATTTCTCAGGTATGTCGATCTCCAAAACAATAGCTTGCATGGCCATATTCCACAAGAGATTGGTCACTTGTTTCGCTTGCGATTCCTACAGCTCAGCAACAATTCATTTGTTGGAGGTATACCCACCAACTTGTCAACTGGATTTAGAAATCTTGAATTCCTTAACTTGATTGACAACAAGATGGTGGGAAGTATTCCTGTCGAATTAGGCTCTTTGACAAAGCTAACTGTGCTTGGGCTGGCTAAAAATCGTTTTACAGGGACTATTCCTGCTTCTCTAGGGAATCTGTCATCTCTGTATGCATTATGTTTGCTAGAAAATGATTTGCAGGGACAAATTCCTGAGGCCCTCTCCCAGCTTCAGAGCTTAGGTTACTTCGTTTTATCAGACAACAATCTAAATGGTCAGCTTCCTAAAGGCCTCTACAACTTCTCCAGTATTGATGGGATTGATGTGAGCAATAACAGATTGAATGGAAGCATCCCTTCTGATATAGGCCTCGCTCTTCCAAGGCTCTACCATTTGAACATTCAGAATAATTGCTTTACGGGGTTGATTCCGCCCACTCTGTCCAATGCATCAACTTTTGAAACAATTGCTTTATCGTCTAACTATTTGAGGGGCCCGATCCCCATAGGTCTTGGACGTCTATCCCAACTTAAATATTTATTATTTTATCACAACCAGCTAGAGGATGACTTGACTTTCATTAACTCATTGTCTAATTGCACCCATCTACTTGCAATCGACATCCAACACAATTTCTTCACGGGTCACATTCCCAAATCCATAGCCAATCTCTCTGCCGAGTTGTGGCTTTTAGCTCTTGGATCTAATCAGTTACGTGGTGCCATTCCCCTTGAAATTGAATATCTCACCGGTTTGGAACAATTGTTTCTCCATCAGAATTTCCTTGGCGGCCCAATTCATCATATCAATTTCACAAGACTTCAACATTTGCAACGTGTGAGTGTTCGCATGAACAAATTAAGTGGGAGAGTTCCATCTATAATTGGCAATTTAGGTATGTTGAGTGATCTGCGGATGGGTTTTAATAACTTCGGTGGAGAGATACCTCCAAGCCTTGGAAGGTCTCGGAGTTTAGTGGCTTTAGAATTATCTCATAATAATCTTGGTGGCTCAATTCCAAAAGAACTTCTCAGTCTTGAATCCCTCTCAATTTATCTCGATCTAGCTTCAAATAGATTAACAGGTTCTCTGCCAGCAGAAATTGGTAGGCTTCGGAATCTAGGAAGTCTGGATATTTCTAACAACAAATTGGTTGGCATTATTCCAGATTCCGTTGCTGGGTGTTCAAGTATGGAACAACTTTACCTTAGTGGGAATTATTTTACTGGAGAAGTACCACAGGCTTTAAGTTCTCTACGAGGAGTCAGTGTTTTGGACATTTCACGCAACAATCTTTCAGGTCAAATCCCGGACTTTCTAAGCAGTCTTCCAGGCCTAACCATCTTGAATCTATCCATGAACCAGTTCCAAGGAGAAGTCCCAAAACAAGGAATCTTTCTAAATGCAAGTGCAGTTTCTATTTTTGGAAATAACGGTCTTTGTGGAGGTATTTCTCAACTAAACCTTCCTTCTTGCTTAAACTTGAAGAAGAACAACAACCTCCACTTGATATGGCAAATATCAATCCCTTTAGTCGCTGCAGCTGTAATGTCATTGGTGGCCTTTTATATCCTCTGTTATCGGCGAAAGTTTTCCAAGAAGAGAGACATTTCTTTGCCATCATTCAACAACAATATACTTAGGATTTCATATGCAGAACTCTTCAGAGCTACGGATGGATTTTCAATGACAAACATAGTTGGTCTTGGGAGCTATGGCTCAGTCTACAAAGGAACTCTTGCTCATCAAGAAGGGACAATGGTGGCAGTAAAAGTGCTAAACCTACATCAAAGAGGAGCATCACGCAGTTTCCTGTCAGAATGTCGAGTTCTTAGAAGCATTAGGCATCGCAATCTTTTGAAGCTAATTAGTGCATGCTCCAGTGTGGACTTTCAGGGCAATGATTTTAAGGCTTTGATTTATGAATTCATGGCTACTGGGAGTCTTGAGAAATGGATACATATTGGAGATGAAGAAGCCTCAACATCTGAAGGGCGGCCAGTAGAAGCAAGAAATCTAGGATTGAATATGAGACAAAGACTAGACATCGCGATTGATATTGCCTCTGCAGTGGAATATCTTCATAGTGGCACCACATCAACAATCATACACGGAGATTTAAAGCCAAGCAATGTCTTGTTGGATGATGATATGGTTGCTCATGTTGGAGATTTTGGTTTGGCAAAAATTATTTCTACCATCTCGGATAACACAAATCCAAGCAGCTCTTTGGCAATCAAAGGATCCATTGGTTATGTTGCTCCAGGTACATTTTATTTAATTAGGAAAAAAGAAAGGCACACAAATTACAATATCCAGTACATGTCACACAAAATAACATCTTATACAAATTTCTCCTTAATCACAATAATAATTTTGCAGAATGAATGAAACAAAACATATAGTTCTACCTGAAAATCTAACATATGTAAAACTTCATTCCAAGGGATTCTATCTTATAAGTACTTCATGTTTTCTCTTCCCTCAAAATAGGTCAATGTTATTGGTAATTTATTAGGAAGAATATCTTTAAAATCATTGATATTTTCTCATATGTTTATTACTAAAAGATTATACTTGACTATTTGCAGAATATGGCATGGGAGGTACATATTCGGTGGAAGGAGATGTATACAGTTATGGAATTATTTTATTAGAGATGTGCACAGGTAAAAGACCAACAGATTTGCCATTTAAAGATGGTCTAAATCTTCATATATTTGTTGAAAGAGCACTATCTTCCCAAGTGATGGAATTTATTTCAGAAAACATTCTTTGTGAGGGAGGTGGTGATATCTACAAAGAATGTTTGCTTTCTGTATTGAGAATTGGGATTAAGTGCTCAATGATGATTCCCTCAGAGAGAATGAAGATGAAAGACGTACTTTGTGAGCTACAAAAGATCAAAGGCATTTATGAAAATGAAAAATCGAGACAAGGAAGAAGAAATTCTAGATGAAGTGCATCTACTGTATTAGAGCTTAGTTCTTTAAAATTTAATGAAGTCTAAATGTCTAAAAATGATAGATGCTTGTATGTATCCATCTTTTGAAGTATAATGTAATTTTTTGTTTTTAAGATTTAAATATAATGTATAAATGCTTTAAAATGATAGATGCTTGTATCTATTCATGCTTTGAACACTGATGCAAGTTGTGTTTGAAAATTAGATATAATAAAATGATAGATGCTTGTATGTATTCATCTACTGCAAGTTTTTTTTTTATAATTAAATGTAAGTTCAACTTTTTTTTTTCTTTAAAAGGTAACATTCTATATTTATATAAACATACCTAGATATGTAAAATACATAGTTGAAAATCTAATAGAACAAAAATATGAAAGAATTTTGACATAAAAATTACTCATGACTTACTCTTGACTTGTTAGAGAGAATTACAGAATAAAAATTATATATTTCTAAAGAGAATTTATAAAATACTTTGATGCCAAGCTTTCGGAGAGGTGTGAGGTCTATGAAAGCATTAGACATCGCAATCTCTTGAAACTAATTAGTGCCTGCTCCAGTACGGACTTTCATCGCAATGATTTCAAAGCTCTGATCTACAAGTTTATAACCAATGGAAGTCTTGCGAAATGGCTACTACATGGAGGTGACGCCTCAACGTTCCACAAATTGGCCAAGAGAAGCATGAAATCTACAACTAAATTTTATTCGAAGACTAAATATTGCAACTGATATTGCCTCTCCACTTGAATCTTGACGCCCATCAACAATCATACATGGTGATTTGATTTAAAACCAAGTAATGTCTGATTATTAGATGATGTCATGATTGCTCATGTTGGAGATTTTAGGTTCGTTAAAATTGTCTCCGCTAGTAGGGATAGCAACTCCATAGCAATTAAAGGATCTGTGGGTTGCATTGCTCCAGGTAAGTTTTTTTTTTTGTATAGTTACAAAAAAGAAGCTCATAAATTATAGTATTTGGTACAAAGTAAAGAAAGAAAATGGTGTAGCACGATATAACAATATTTTTGATTAGTTTTTTATAAACTATATCAACTCTTAGTCTACAATTAATTATTTTATATACTACTTACTTTATCAATTAATAAAATTGAATAAACATAATGTATAAACCATAAGATTTAAGTTGGTTCAAGTAGTCCTTTAACATAAAATTAATTCACTTACATATAGTCTAATAAATGAATATACTAAATAATTTATTATTGCATTGCATCATGCAAGAAATCATAAAGGGATACTTCTTAAGCAAATTCTTTATATAGAAGAAATTACTCCTACTTGCCAGCCTGAAATGATGAATCCTTGGAATTGATAATAAATATTCAAGTAGCGACAAGCTGAAAAAGTATCATTAAACTGAGTATCTCAGCAAATATATTTTACTTTTCTTCTTCCATTTTATTTTGTTTTGTTTGTGTCATTGCCCTTTTTCTAACCCCAAACTTGCGGCCTCATGGATGCTAAAATTCAAGTGGCATTAGCCAAAAGTCTCCTCATTAATTTCTCTTCTCTTACCCCAAATTTGGAGGAACGAAATGATGGATGCTAAAATCCAAGAGAAATTAAGAAGACGTAGTGATTACGCATATTGACTTTGTTGCTTATAACCTTCTAGTATTTCTTTTTTCTTAATGCCTTTTTGTCCTTGTTCTTGTGCTTTAAAAGTTTTAAAAATGTTTGTCTGCACAACACTTTGGCAATTTTCAGATTAACTCAAACTCACAAACGCGCTAGCGGAAGAATAACTGAAAGTAAGCAAGCAAATAGACAGTGTTTAGATGGGAAGTCCGTCTATCAGTTTATTTTTCTCCATCCGATACCCGGAGTTTTGTCATGACTAACCTGGATCCGACCCCGACCCCGTTGTGCATAGTCATGGTAGGTGAGTTTCGCAATTGAAAAGTCTGTATATCTGTCGGTTACTAATATATATTTTATTTATATATTTTCTTTTATTTGGTGCCATTCTCCCTTTTTTTCTAACTCCACACTTGGGGCAATGACCTCAAGGATGCTGAAATTCAAGTGATACAAGCAAAATTCCATTTCTCCTTTCTAACCCCAAATTTGGAGCAATGGATGCTAAAATCCCAGAGAAATTATGAAAGTACGTAGGACGTAGTCATTACGCATATTGACTTTCTTTCTTGTCACCTTCTTGTATTTCTTTTTTCTTCATGCCTTTTTTGTGCTTGTTCTTCATTTCTCATTTCTCCTTTCTAACCCAAAATTTGGAGCAATTCACTTATGAATACTAAAATTCAAGAGAAATTAACAGAAATTAGGGAATATACGGAGCCAGTAGGCATTGACTTTGTTGCTCATCGCCTCCTATTGTTTTTTTCCTGACCCCAAACTTGGGGCAATGAATTTGCCAACGTTATATAGACTAGCAAGAGTAATCATGAGAGCAAGTAAAAAAGCAAGAGTAGTCATGAGAGCAAGTATGGGACTGTACGGTTCTGTTATTAATATTCCCTTTTTGTGCTTGTTCTTATGCTTATCCTCAACCAACCCTGTCTTTTGCCAGCAAAATGAGACTGATAGAATGGCCTTGATATCCTTCAAAGAAGCTATAGATCAAGAACCCTTCAATATCTTGAGTTCTTGGAATGATTCAGTTCACTACTGTGCTTGGCCTGGTGTTTCTTGCGGACGCAGACATCCTCAAAGGGTAGTAGCCTTGAGACTCAAGTCCCAGGGGTTGGTGGGATCCATATCCCCTCATATCGGAAACCTATCATTTCTCAGGTATGTCAATCTCCAAAACAATAGCTTGCATGGCCATATTCCACAAGAGATTGGTCACTTGTTTCACTTGAGAATTTTAGTACTCCGCACCAATTCAATTGTTGGAGGTATACCTACCAACTTGTCTAAATGTAGAAATCTTGAATTTCTTGACTTGATTGGCAACAAGATGGTGGGAAGTATTCCTGTGGAATTAGGGTCCTTGATAAGTCTAACTGCACTGGGTCTATCTAGAAATCGTTTTACAGGGAATATTCCTGCTTCTCTCGGAAATTTGTCATCTCTGCATCAATTCTATTTGGATGAAAACGATTTGCAAGGGCAAATTCCTGAGGACCTCTCACAGCTTCGGAGCTTAGGTCGCTTCGTTTTGTTTGACAACAGTCTAACTGGTCAGCTTCCTAAAGGCCTCTACAACATCTCTAGCATTGAAGACCTTGATGTGCATAGTAACAGATTGAATGGGAGCATCCCTTCTGATATAGGCCTCACTCTTCCTAGGCTCCAGCACTTGATCTTGTTTAATAACAGCTTTACCGGTCTGATCCCATCTACCTTATCCAATGCATCAAGATTTCAATCAATTGTTCTCAGGAAAAACAATTTTACGGGGCCAATTCCCAAAGATCTTGGGCATGTACCGCAGCTTAAATATTTAGTATGTGGTGAAAACCAGCTAGAGGATGACCTCAGTTTCATTAACTCATTGACTAATTGCTCCAATCTACTTACAATCGACATCCAACAAAATTTCTTCAGGGGTCAGATGCCTAAGTTCATAGCCAATCTCTCTGCCAACTTGACGGATTTGAATCTTGGAAGCAATCAGTTATGTGGTGCCATTCCCCTCGAAATTGAATATCTCACAGGTTTGGAAAGATTGTATCTAGATAATAATTTCCTTAGCGGCCCAATTAATCATGTCAATTTCACAAGACTTCAACGGTTACAACGTTTGAATGTTGAGATGAACAAATTAAGTGGGCGCATCCCATCTACCATTGGCAATTTAGGTATGTTGAGTGATCTCCGGATGGGTTTTAATAACTTCGGTGGAGAGATACCTTCGAGTCTTGGAAGCTGTCAGGGTTTAGCGTATTTGGATTTATCTCATAACAATCTTGGTGGCTCAATTCCAAAAGAACTTCTCAGCCTTGCATCCCTCTCAATTGCTCTCTATCTATCTTCCAATAGATTATCAGGTTCTCTACCACCAGAAATTGGTAGGCTTCGGAACCTAGGAAGGCTGAATGTTTCTCACAATAAACTGGTTGGCATTATTCCAGACTCCATTGCAGGGTGTTCCAGTATTGAAGGACTTGGGCTTGCTGGTAATTACTTTGCAGGAGAAATACCACATGCTTTAAGTTCTCTAGGAGGTCTAAGCATCTTGGACATTTCAGGTAACATTCTTTCAGGCCAGATCCCGGACTTCTTGAGCAGGCCTTCAGGGCTAACCTTCTTGAATCTATCCATGAACCGGCTCCAAGGAGAAGTCCCAAAGTGTGGAATCTTTCTGAATGCAAGTGCAGTTTTTGTTTTCGGAAATGATGGTCTTTGTGGAGGTATCTCTCAACTAAAGCTTCCTTCTTGCTTAAACTCCGAGAAGAACCACAACCACGCCCACTTAATATGGCAAATATCAATCCCTCTAGTCGCTGTAACTTTTTTATCTTTGGTGGCCTGTTCTATCCTCTGGTATCGGAGAAGGCTGTCCAAAAAGGAAGGCATTTCCTTGCCATCATTCAACAACAAAATCCTTAGGATTTCGTTTGCAGTACTCTTTAGAGCCACGGATGGATTTTCTACGACAAACATAGTTGGTCTTGGGAGCTATGGCTCAGTCTACAGAGGAACACTTACTGATCAGGAAGGAACAATGGTGGCAGTAAAAGTGCTAAACCTACATCAAAGAGGAGCATCACGCAGTTTCCTGTCAGAATGCCGAGCTCTTAGAAGCATTAGGCATCGCAATCTCTTGAAGCTAATTAGTGCTTGCTCCGGTGTGGACTTTCAAGGAAATGATTTTAAAGCTTTGATTTACGAATTCATGGCTAATGGGAGTCTTGAGGAATGGATGCATATTGGAGATGAAGCCTCAACATCTGAAGGGAGGCCAAGAGAAGCAGGAAATCTACGATTGAATATGAGACAAAGACTAGACATCGCGATTGATATTGCCTCTGCAGTGGAATATCTTCATAATGGCACCCCATCAACAATCATACATGGAGATTTAAAGCCAAGCAATGTCTTGTTGGATGATGACATGGTTGCCCATGTTGGAGATTTTGGTCTGGCAAAAATTATTTCCACCATCTCTGGTATGGATAACACAAATCCAAGCAGCTCTTTAGCAATCAAAGGATCCATTGGCTATATTGCTCCAGGTATTTTTTTTTAATTAGAAAAAAAAAAGAGAGATAAATAAACTACAATATCCGGTACTTGTCACACAAAATAACACCTTATACAACTTTCGCAATAAAACATATAGTTGTAGCTGAAAATCTAACATATGTAAAACTTCATTCCAAGGGATTCTATTTTATAAGTACATAATATGTTTTCCCTAATTTATTATCTTTTTAGTGTGGTAGCAATACTTTTGAGTTGTTGTGATTAACTGAAATTAGAAAGGATTTTCATTGAAATCATTGATATTTTCTCATATGTTTATTACTAAAAGATTATATTTGACTAATTTCCAGAATATGGCATGGGAGGTAAATTTTCAGTGGAAGGAGATGTATACAGTTATGGAATTATTTTATTAGAGATGTTCACAATTAAAAGACCAACGGATTCACAATTTAGAAATGGTCTAAATCTTCATATATTTGTTGAAAGAGCGCTATCTACCCAAGTGATGGAATTTATTTATGAAGATATTCTTTGTGAGGGAGGTGGTGATATCTACAAAGAATGTTTGCTTTCTGTATTGAGAATTGGGATTAAATGCTCAATGACGATTGCTACCGAGAGGATGAAGATGAAAGACGTACTTTGTGAGCTACAAAAGATTAGAGGCACTTACGAAAAGAAAAAAGGAGAAAAGGAAGAAGAAATGCTAGATGAAGTGCATCTCCTATATTAGAGCTTAGTTCTTTAAAAATTAATGAAGTCTACATGTGTAAAAATGATAGATGCTTGTATGTATTCATCTTTTGAATTATAATATAAGTTTTTGTTTTTGTGAATTAAATGTAATGTCTAAATGTTTAAAAATGATAGATGCTTGTGTGTATTCATCTTTTGAACTATAATACAAGTTCTGTTTTTTTAGAATTAAATGTAATAAAATGATAGATGCTTGTATGTATTCTTTTTTTTTATTATTTTTATGAATAGTTATTCCAAGGAAACGAGCTTTGTAGTCGGACTAGTTGAGTCAAGGTCCTGGCTGCAAGGTTACATGCATTGTCTTTGGACGATGTTCTGTAACCTTGGCAGAATTAAGGGCTGTGCATGATGGGCTTTTTGCTTGCAGCAGAGTTGGGCAAACATCAAGTTGTTCTTGAGTCTGATAATATAGAACTGATGGATGTCTTAAATAATCATGTCCCCAGCCCCAGCCGCCTTGAATTTCTTCCTTTGATGAGGACTGCGAGGGGTCTACGATAGCTTTAATGCCTGAATGCTGCACACAATTTGCTCTAAGCGATGTAATTTAGCTTAACTTGGGACAAAGAACAATTTGCAGGATGATGTGTTGCAAATTAATATGGGCGTAGTGGTCCGTCAGTACAATAATTAAAAAGAACTGAATGCTTTTATTCGGATATATATCTGTGTCGGGCAAGCCTGAACAAATTAAAAAGACATCTTGATGAAGGGTACTCTTCATCAAGATGGATTTGCATTCAAATAGTCACTTGTTAAATGTGGACATCTTGATGAAGGGTACTTTTCACCAGTTTAGAATTTTGGCAACGTAATTCACTTGTTTAGTGTGGAAAGAATGCTTCTTGTTCTTGATGGCAAGTATGGAACAGAATCTCCTTTTGTTTACTCTTTTATTCTGGTCTTTGTTTGTCACGTTGCCCTTCTCCCCAATCTTGGGGCAACGACCTCATCGATGCCTAACTCCAAATTGGACATGACTTTCTGGGGTCATCATTTCTTCTAACGCCAAATTTGGAGCAATGAAATTATGGAAGCAAAAATTCAAGAGAAATTAACAAAAAGTAGTGGGGAATGGACGTAGTCAACTAGTCATTACGCATGGACTCTCTTGCTTGTATGCTTCTATTTTCTTTCTAACCCCAAACTTGGGCCAATGAATATGAATTTGCTGATGTTATATATATATATATAGATAGAAAGACTAGCTTGATCAAAATAGAAAAAAGATAGAAAGACTAGCAAGAATAGAGTAGTCATGAGAGCGAGTATGTGTCTGTGTGGTTCTGTTATTAATTTTCTCTTTTTGTGCTTGTTCTTGTGCTTATGCTCGACCAACACTGCCTTTTCCAAGCAAAATGAGACTGATAGGTTGGCCTTGATATCCTTCAAAAAAGCTATAGATCAAGACCCCTCCCATATCTTGAGCTCCTGGAATGATACAGTTCACTACTGTGTTTGGCCTGGTGTTTCTTGCGGACGCAGACATCCTGAAAGGGTGGTAAGCTTGACCCTCAACTCCCAGGGATTGGTGGGATCCCTATCCCCTCATATTGGGAACCTGTCATTTCTCAGCTATGTTGATCTCCAAAACAATAGCTTGCATGGCCATATCCCACAAGAGATTGGTCACTTATTTCGCTTGCGAATTTTATGGCTCAGCAACAATTCGTTTGTTGGAAGTATACCCACCAACAAAGTCTGGATGTAGGAATCTTGAAGTACTTAATTTGATTGACAACAAGATGGTGGGAAGTATTCCTAACGAATTAGGCTCTTTGATAAAGCTAATTAGGCTGGGGCTGGCTAAAAATCGTTTTACAGGGACTATTCCTGCTTCTCTAGGGAATCTGTCATCTCTGCATCAAGTCTATTTGCCAGGAAACTATTTGCATGGAAAAATTCCTGAGGCCCTCTCACACCTTCAGAGCTTACTTTACTTGGTCTTGTATGACAACAATCTAACTGGTCAGCTTCCTAAAGGCCTCTACAACATCTCCAGCATTGAAAATATTGATGTGAGCAATAACCGATTGAATGGGAGCATCACTTTTGATATAGGCCTCACTCTTCCTAGGCTCCAGTACTTGATCTTGTTTAATAACAGCTTTACCGGGTTGATCCCACCTACTTTGTCCAATGCATCAAGATTTCAATCAATTGTTTTTTGGGATAACTATTTTATGGGACCAATTCCCAAAGATCTTGGACGCCTATCGCAGCTTAAATATTTAGTATTTGGTGAAAACCAGCTGGAGGGTGACCTGAGTTTCATTAACTCATTAACTAATTGCTCCCGTTTATCTAGTGTGGACATCCTGCAAAATTTCTTCACGGGTCAAATTCCAAAGTTCATAGCCAATCTTTCTGCCGAGTTGAGGTATATAGATCTTGGATGTAATCAGTTAAATGGTGTCATTCCCATTGAAATTGAATGTCTCGCCGGTTTGGAATTCCTGTTTCTCCATCAGAATTCCCTTAGCGGGCCAATTCATCATATCAATTTCACAAGACTTCAACATTTGCAACGTTTTGTCGTAGCCATGAACCAATTAAGTGGGAGCATCCCATCTACATTTGGCAATTTAGCTATGTTGAGTTTTCTGCAGATGAGTTTTAATAACTTCGGTGGGGAGATACCTCCAAGTCTAGGAAGCTGTCAGAGTTTAGAGTTTTTGAGTTTATCTCATAACAATTTTGGTGGATCAATTCCAAAAGAACTTTTCAGCCTTAGATCCCTCTCAATCGCTCTGGATCTATCTTCCAATAGACTAATAGGTTCTCTACCACCAGAAATTGGTAGGCTTCAGAATCTAGGAGGTCTGGATGTTTCTGATAACAAATTGGTTGGCATTATACCAGACTCCATTGCTGGATGTTCAGGTATGGAAGAACTTTACCTTGGTGGGAATTATTTTGTAGGCGAAATACCACAGGCTTTAAGTTCTCTACGAGGTCTAAGCATCTTGGACATTTCACGCAACAATCTGTCAGGCCAAATTCCAGAGTTTTTGAGTAAGCCTTCAGGACTGACGCTCTTGAATTTATCCATGAACCGACTCCAAGGAGAAGTCCCAGAACGAGGAATCTTTCTGAATGCAAGGGCAGTTTCTCTCTTCGGAAATAAAGATCTTTGTGGAGGTATCTCTCAACTAAACTTTCCATCTTGCTTAAACTCCAAGAAGAAGAAGAAGAAGAAGAACCTCCACTTGATATGGAAAATATCAATTCCTCTAGTCGCTGCAGTTGTATTATCTTTGATGGCCTTTTCTGTCTTCTGTATCGGAAAAAGTTGTCCAAAAAGGGAGACATTTCTTTTCCATCATTCAACAATAAAATCATGAGGATTTCATATACAGAACTCTTCAGAGCCACGGATGGATTTTCTATGACAAACATAATTGGTCTTGGGAACTATGGCTCTGTCTATAAAGGGGTTCTTGCTGATCAAGAAGGGGCAATGGTGGCAGTCAGAGTACTAAACCTACATCAAAGAGGAGCATCACGCAGTTTCCTGTCAGAATGCCGAGCTCTTAGAAGCATTAGGCATCGCAATCTGTTGAAGCTAATTAGTGCTTGCTCCAGTGTGGACTTTGAAGGAAATGATTTTAAAGCTTTGATTTATGAATTCATGGCTAATGGGAATCTTGAGAAATGGATACACATTGGAGATGAAGAAGCCTCAACATCTGAAGGGCGGCCAGGAGAAGCAAGAAATCTACGATTGAATATGAGGCAAAGACTAGACATTGCAATTGATATTGCTTGTGCAGTGGAATATCTTCATAATGGCACCCCATTAACAATCATATATACACGGAGATTTAAAGCCAAGCAATGTCTTGTTGGATGATGATATGGTTGCTCATGTTGGAGATTTTGGTCTGGCAAAAATTATTTCCACCATCTCTGGTATGGATAACACAAATCCAAGTAGCTCTTTGGCAGTCAAAGGATCCATTGGCTATGTTGCTCCAGGTACATTTTATTTAATTAGAGAAAAAGAGAGACACATAAATTAAAATATTCAGTATATACTTGTCACACAAAATAACAGCTTATACAATTTTCACCATAATCACAATAATAGTTTTCCAGAATGAATGAAACAAAACAAGTTGTTTTTGTTCCTTGTGCGTTGGGTCTAAACTCTAAATGGCAAACGAACAAGGATTATTTTCTTAATTTTTCTATATTTATTACTAAAAGAATATATTTGTCCAATTTTCAGAATATGGCATGGGTGGCACAATTTCAATGGAGGGAGATGCAAAACAGTTATGGAATTATTTTATTAGAGATGTTCACAGGCAAAAGACCAACCGATCCACAATTTAAAGATGGTCTTGATCTTCATATGTTCGTTGAAAGAGCAATGCCTTCCCAAGTGATGGAATTTATTATTTATGAAGATGTGCTTTGTGAGGGAGGGAGCGATGTCTACAAAGAATGTGTGCTTTCTGTATTGAGAATTGGTATTAAGTGCTCAATGACAATTCCTACAGAGAGAATGAAGATGAAAGACGTACTTTGTGAGCTACAAAAGATTAAAGCGATTTATGAAAAAGAAAAATCGAGACAAGGAAGAAGAAATGCTAGCTAGATGAAGTACATCTACCATATTGGAGCTCCGTATAAACTATAAATAAAGTCTAAAATATCTATGCTTTCTAAAAATAAAATGATGAGATGCTTGTATGTATTCATCTTTTGAAATATAATGCAAGTTTTTCTTTAGAATTAAATATAATGTAAGTTACCTTGAAAAAATTTGAAATTTAGCTGATGGATAAAAACGGATGATAACAGATAAAAATTTATACTTTTTTATTATTCATCTTGTGTAAATATAAAATATTGATTTCCACAATTTCAAAACCCACCCGGATCCGTTTCACACCACTACGGGGCCCCGGTTACCCGACTCGTCTTACCATGAAATTCGTCTTCGCTACACTCTCTCTCTCTCTTAAACCCGTTTAAATCCCAAAAGAAAAAGCCCATGAAGCCCCTCCTCCACTTCCACTCCGCCACTACTCTCCGCTCTTTCCTCCTCCACTTCTCTCCAACCCCAACCTTCCTCCGCCGCACTCCTCCGGCTCCGCTCCTCAGCTTCTCCTCCACCTCCTCCCTTCATCCCAATACCCGACCCGAACCCCCTCTCATCCGCCGCATAACCATGGGGACCACTCCTCCCCCGCAACAGCAACAACCACCACCACTGCAGGAAGCAGGAGCAGTTACTGCTCGTGTCGTTCAAGTGAAAGAGAGCATCGAAATAACCGAAACCGAGCGGAAAATCTTCGATCGCCTCCTCAACACTCTCCGCCACTTCAACCTCCAAACCGAGCTCCGCGTCGCCGGCGGCTGGGTCCGCGACAAGGTCCGAAGCTGAGCGCTCGCTTCATCTCTCATTTCCGCTAGCCGTTAATTTTTTTTTTTACTTATTTTCTTCGCTAAAATTGTTTTTGTGTTTTTTGTTTCTCAGCTATTGGGGAAGGACTGTTACGATATAGATATAGCGATAGATAATATGTTAGGGAGTGAGTTTGTGGATAAGGTGGCTGAGTATTTGAAAACTACTGGGGAAGAGGTGAAGGGAGTTGGTGTCATTGCACGGTAATGATTATTTATTAGCTCAGAAAAAGAAACAAACAAAATGTTCTGGTGAATATTTCGGATTTTCTGTTTTTCTTTTCAGTTTCCTTTGGTGATGGTTAATTTTGTGGTGTTTTTTGCAGGAATCCTGATCAGTCTAAGCACTTGGAGACAGCGAGGATTCGTCTCTTTGATTTGTGGATTGATTTTGTGAACTTGAGGTGTGAGGATTACAGTGAGAACAGCCGAATTCCTACAATGGTATGGTTTGCTTTGAGTTTTTGGCAGGATATTAATTTGGAGGGTGTTCTTGAAAGTACATTAATGTATAAATTGTCACATCGAGGAAATGATTGTGACTTTTAATCGATTTTTTCGTAATTAAAGCTTGTGCCTGAAGCTGCAACATTATTACAATTTGTGGCACCTAACTATGGGAATGCTTCGTGGATTGGATGTTGCATTGTTGAATTCCTATTTTTGATTATCAGAAGAAAATCACTTTTGGTCGAGTTGTCGTCTTTAAGCTGTTATTTTATCTTGGGTGTGGGATGTTATGTTGAAATCTTACTTCTACTGTTACAGAAATTTGGCACAGCAGAAGAGGATGCTTACAGAAGGGATCTGACGATAAACAGGTTTGTTAGGTTTGAAAATTATTTTTTTTGTAGCTATGTCCAGAGTAGTCTCATGTTAATTACATAATACTAGCTGAACTGATCTATGGTGTGACTTGATTGCTTCTGTTCATCAGCTTGTTTTACAACATCAATACCAGTTCGGTTGAGGACCTTACTGGACGAGGTTAGCATAGGCTTTAGTTTGCTACTAACTTTAAATTGTGGTAATTGGTATAAGTACGACTTTTTCCTGATCTGTGGACATGCATTTTATTTCGATTTGCCACAGGCATTGAAGACCTGAAATCCGGAAAAATAGAGACTCCTCTGCCTCCAAAGGAGACATTTTTGGACGATCCACTTCGAGTTCTTCGTGCTATTCGGTTTGGTATGTTCGAAATATATAATTTTTGTGCTGCTTTCTATTTCCATTATGACATGATGCTGTTGAATACTTTTTAAAAATAAATAGGGATTTGCATCTCGATGTACAGATTTGATATTTAATATTTAGCAGATATCTAACATCTAGCCATTTCAGGTGCAAGGTTTGAATTTGAGCTGGACGAACAACTCAAGAATGCAGCTGCCAGTGATGATGTGAAATGTGCTCTTGGAGCAAAAGTTAGCAAAGAGCGCATTGGAACTGAAGTATGTTGCCCTTAGCTCCTTTAGCAAGTGCTCAGAACATTATTTTGTTTGTGAGATATTTTTCAGTATTCATAATCACTTTGTTACTGCTGGTTCTGTATGCAGATTGATCTCATGATCTCTGGCAATCAACCTGCTAAAGCTATGACGTATATTGCTGATTTGACTTTATTCTGGGTTGTTTTTGGTCTTCCTCCCAAGTATGAGCCAGAGGTATCAGAGGAATGCTACAGGTATGATTAGATATATTCCAGGCTAAGCATTGTCTAGATTAAATATTCTGTGGAACTTCGAACTAACTGCCTGATGTAGTGGTGAAAGATTTGAGTTTGTAACTATTTTCACTTTCGTTTGCAATCTATTGTTTACGGATCCTCCTTGAAAAATTTTCAGGCTTTGTGTTGCTTACTTGGATGCTGCGTGGAGCCTTATTCAATCGATTGGAAGTTCTTCCTTTACTGTGAGTATATTCCATTTGATTCCTGTTTATCTTCTATTCATTTGTGTAATTCATTACCAATCTCAAAATATGAATTGTAGGATGAACAAAGAAGGCTTGCTTTATATGCTGCGTTGTTTCTGCCACTCAGAGACACTGTATATACGGATGACAAACGCAAAGAGGTAGCATTTTTTTTGCGTCTCTCTTTTTGTTGTGGCTGTTTAGTCTGTCATAGTAACTAAACCTGGATATTGCTTTGCAGAATCATGTTGTCAACTTTATTTTCAAGGATGCTCTGAAGCGAAAAGCCAGTGATCCTGAGACAGTCAGTTTATATATACTCCCTGATTTGACATAATAATTTTTTCAGGACTCCTTGGACATAAGGTAAATCAGTGTACTTTTTGTAGGTTATCAGGATGCACAGGAAATTAAAGGAGTTTGTAACCTTAATTCCTTTGCTTACATCTGAGGAGGACATTCAGTCTGCTGACATCGAATGGGATATGGACTTTGATGTACCTACCACATCAAAGCTTCGAGTATTTGCAGGTACATACTTGATATAGCTCTTGTTTCTGCATGTAGACGGTAGACCGGACTTCTCTGTGGATTATGAATTTAATCAGGCAAGATATAGATGATGCATTTTTAAGTGTTTTACTAGCTTATCATCGACCTTATCCTGATTTCTTCTATGGACCTCTGGTGAGGTGTTTGTTTGGGGTCTAATTTGTCAAAGTTAGATACTTTGGTCTGTTGCAGGAAAAGGTTAGCTCATCCATCTTTAGCTGTTTATGGCAAGTACTTGAACTTTCAGTGAACCAACTGTCCCCGATCATCAATCTATAGAGGATATTTCACTTTACTGATATGTCATGAGATGTGATTCAAGGGGATAATGTTGCACTGTTATCTTAAATGTGCTACATCGATTTATAGGTTCTTTTCTTTCAAAGTGAGAGCATGCTATCAGTCATCCCCCTATCACTTTTGATTTCTTTTAGCAGATGCTACTTTAAACATGTCAATAGGTGCAATAGTAGCAAGTCTCTTCATTAACAATAAAACAAGCTAGGTTTAAAACTTGATTGCCAGGTTGGGTGTTGGTTCACAGTTGTAACATGATGACTAGTTTGGGTAATGGTTCACAGTTCTAGGGTTTAACCAGGGTTTATTGGACAGTTTAAAAGAAATTCTCTGAATCAGATCCAGGTCCAGTTCCTGGCTGAGCTAGCTGCTCTGGTTCAGTTATAATAACATTGAAATAAAGTTTGCAGCGCCTGACATTAGAGATGCCCGAAAATATACTGTTATGCAACTTTTGAATGCTTCAGGCACGGTTATTACTTAAACGTATCTGTTTCGGTAATGGCATATCTAGCTGTGTTGTTCTAATGTGGCCAACTCATTACTGTCATCTCTTTCAGGATTCTTATTACGGGAAATCAAAGATTTCTGGCGAGTTGCTTTATTGATATCTACAATGCTATATCCCACCAATACTAGCTCTACGCAATTCTTTTTAGACAAGCAATTTCAACTTGACGAGAGAAGAGATTTGTTTAAGGCAGTTGAGGATGCCATTATCAAACTAGGTAAGGAAGTTGCCAGAATTCTCAACACTGCTTTCCTTTTATTGTGAATCATAGTGCTGCTTGTTCAAATCTAGCTTGAAAGTGATTTGCATTATCATACTTGCTGGTAATACTCTGCCTTTCATAAGTGATTGTCCATATGGCTAAACTCTCTGCTTTTTGTGAACCCCTATGGTTATTTTCTGTCTTTAAAATTGGAGCTTTTACAGTCTATTTCAATATTGTACTCTTTATCCTTTGTTGGGAACTACTATTTTTGTTTTGGGTAATGTGTTATTGTTGAACTGCAGGTCTTGAGAAGATCTGGGATGTAAAACCATTGGTTAATGGGAAAGATATAATGAGTATTTTGCAGCTATCTGGACGAGATATTGGGAAGTGGGTAAGGCATTATTCCTGTGACTTGGAAACTGCTTTAGGATTTCACATTCTAACTCACATTTTCCTTTCAGCAACGAAATGTGCTTGCCTGGCAGCTCGCCCATCCTGCAGGAACCACAGAGGAATGCCTTGACTGGATGAGGCATTCAAAGCGTGCCAAGTTGGAGTAAGAAGCCCGCTAGAATGCTAACATTCTACTCAGTTTGATGTCATGTTTGCTCGAGCTGGGTGCCAGTTGCTTCCGCCTTAACATGTCATGGGAGAGTGTAAATATCCATGTAGATTAGGGCGATACTATTGGAACTGATGGAGAGGCCTTGGAGATTTTGGAGGGTATTGAAGAGCTGTTGACGTTTGTACTGCTTGCAATTCAATGTGCTTGGAGAATCTGGCTGATGTTTCTAGTGACATATAGCTTAGGCACTTCTGAAGACGAAAGAGGGTGGGATTCAAGGCTTGTGACAGAGTAGTTACTGATTGAAATATTGATCCTGATTCCAACCACTTAATACATGGTTAATGGCTTTGCAATAAAACAGTTTATGCCTGGAGTTGTAGTTAGACATCATGATAAAGAGCTAATGCAGGTGCTAAGGATATATGGTGGGATTTTAAGAATCTGTGCTTTGCGGGTTGTAAAATTGTGGCTCTATGGTGGTTGTGCTAAATTGCTAATAACTCAAAAGTAGTCAAAAATTGATTCGTGCATCTTTTTCATTAATGGGTAACTCTTAGGCAATTGGAGCGTGAATGGCAGCTTGGCCACACCATTAACTGGACAAAGATTAAGATAGTAGCTTATTGAGCTGCCCCAAAATGGAATTGTTGTTGGTAGTTCCTTAAACATTGGAACGAAGAATGATATGCACCTGCATTTTTCTTTATCCTTTCTTTATTATCATTTTCCTTTCTCTACCAACATCATTTTACAATGACAATTCCACTATCGAGTACTAGTGAAGAAAAAAACATCATTTTAGCACTGATATGATCAGACGACTTGTCAAATTCCCTCAAACACATCAAAAGTCACACACTTGAGTTCACACAGTGAATTGACCAACCAAAGCTCAAAAACAAACAAAGCCAGTCCCCCTAGTTTTCCTCAAAACTCAAAAACACCAGCTTCTCTTTAAGTTCTAGTTTGACCAGGTTTCCTCTTCTAACCACAACAAGAAAGTACATCTCTTACAAGAAGAAGACGAAGTAGAAGAAGAAAAGAACAGGAAAAATGGGACGATCACCTTCTCTCCTGATCTTACTATCACTCTCCTCTCTCCTCACC
>JAKUCV010002185.1:112732-225662 GCA_028386065.3 Turnera subulata | reverse complement strand
ATGGGTCTCTCCCTTGATCTGGATCGGTCTCTCTCCCTCATAGTGTAAAGCTCTAAGTTTTGTGCCGGTTTCAGTGTGTCTAAGATGGGATGGGTGGTAAAACGGTTGGTGCTAATTGGTTTTACATCCTACCGGAGATAGGTTCACCGGAGGTTAGGAATTGGGGTTCCTTGAGTACACTGTTTTTTCTTCGATTCTCACTGGTTTTTTTTTTTTTTTTTTGGTTTCCTTTTGGCATCGATGGTAGCGCCCTTTGCTCTCCCTTAATTTCCTTTCACTACTTGTTATAGCACCTGGACTTATTTTGGTTGGATGACAAAACATGGTTGCGTTTAATTTATATAGCAAAGTGTAAAGGGAATCTCTTGAAGAAGAGTAGGGTCTTAAAAAGGGTAGGTGAGATATGTGCCAAATGGCGGTCGTATTCGGTTTGCCTGCCTGGCTGGTTAATTTCTTGTGCAGGCTTGTGATTGAAAATTAAGTGAAAATAATTGGTTAGTAATTGAGTATTTTGTCAATCAATCCATCAACATCAAAAAGTAATTTTGATGGCAATCTTGCTCATATCTCGAACGAGAATAAATTGCGAAAGAAGATGGAAAAATCGGTTCTTGAATTTAAGGCCTGATGGATTGCCTAATAAAGTATTAAAAATACGTGTTAATGAGACTTAAGAAGACTCATGGATTCCGATATTAAGAAATATAAGTCTCGATACGATGGGAATTATAAAACCTTAAGTAACACATTCTGGGTGGTGCATAAAATCTTTGAAATGATTAATTACCCACCGAATAGATTAAATATTGGTTTCATTTTAAAAAAGATGTGATTGGTAAATATTGAAACTTACTTTTATATGAACAGTAACTATCTTTAAATTTACCGGTATGCAAAGAATGTCGATATCAGCCAATTAAGGGAAAAATTAACTCCACAAATTAAATGTTGGAGGAATCTCCAATTAAAACACATTATAGCCTTTAAATGTTGGAAGAATTGAATATCAGCCTTTTTCTTTGAGAAAAAATTGCTTATTATTTCTTAAATAAAAAAAAAAGCGACGCATTTTTGAACAATTATTAGCTTTGTACCTACTTACCTAGGTTGATTATAGCAGATTACTATTTGTTGCTTGGTTCATGACATTCCCTGTCATGGTAGCTGAGGTGGTTCGCATTTTAATTGACAGTGTTTAAGGAACTTTGAGCTGTCATAATTGTCCCAAAAACTCATGTATAGAAGTAGTGTGGCTTTCAATTCACTACAATTCACTAGTCATGACTCATGCATGATATAGGTGGTATCTTAATTTCATTTTTTTCTCTTTCTTGTTCTCCCTTGTCAATGCATTCTTTTCTTTGTCGCCGTGATACGGGCCGCACAAACAGTCGGAGACTAGAGAGAGTCTCTCTTTCTATAGATTATGCCTCTCATAATCATTAACCCATGTCGAATTTAATTTTTTCTTGAAAAATCATTAGCGGCATTGAAGTGGCCTAGATTAAATCATAACACCTCAATCCAAAACGTACGCATCCGGATCAGTTCTTAGTCACTTTCACGGCTGCTTAAAGCAATTACTAGAACAAACAAGCTTTTGTGGTGTGAGTGGATGGCTTTTCTTTTATGGAAAGCTTTTCATTATGAGCAGACAGCCACAAATCTTTAATGTACCAAAAGAAAAAGAAATGCAGTAAGAAGATGTGCCTGATTTGGCATGACGAGAGAACTGGGTCCAAAGTTAGATGGGCCTTCTGTGCTTTACAAGGCCTTTGGCCTGTTTAGGCTTTTGTAGTGGTTGATGGCCGTCGAAACTGAATGAACAGATAAGATAAAAGGGCCAGCCATTACTTACTAGTAATGAGGATGCTGAAACATGGAACTCATGAGTTGAAAACATGGTGATTGCCTGATTAGTGATTGGTGATGGTGAACATAGTATCAAAAAAAAAAAAAATTCTGAAGAAAATAAAATAAAATAAAATAGAAAGAGGAAGAAAGGAAAACGCAAGAAATATCTCCACATATCACTCTTTATTTTGTACACAGGTATTCTACAACAACTTGGTAATATATAGAGACATAGTCTTCTCTAATTATTGGTAACCCTTTACAGTACGTACTCCACACAGCAGTGTCACAACAGATGATGACATTTTGTATACAGGAAAGAAGGATGGATGCATCTTCAAGGACATTTGCGTCTGCCACCATGAGTGGTCAAACTGGCGTAACAGGGGCAGGTTTCTTGGTTCCCTGAAGTACCTGGTGGAACACAGTTGCAGCGAGCACAGCATGTCCCGCAAGCCCTTAGGCACAAATTGTGCCTTGATGATAACTGGCACCGAGCAACGCAGGCACTTCCACAATCTAATCCAATACCCCAACACCAACATATGCAATCAATTACCGTAACAGCAGGATTTGAATAGTTATATATGTACCCTCTTAATAGATGGCTAAATAAGGCATAAATACTGTGTAATACCACATGAACATAGTTTCTATACTGAGAGTAATCCACCCACAAATATGATAGATTATGACTTCCTTAACTAAAATCACATAGTAACCACTCATTGATTAAACATATTTGTCCTTAGATTACTTTCGAAATTTTGTAAGCCAAGCATTTTTTGGACAAATGCTATGTGGATTATGCCCTTAAAAATACTGTGGGAGTAATAATATACAGAACTTATATGTGTGAATCAGTGAATAGTTTGTACTAGTTACCCATCTTTGGTGGCGCATAACTCGCTGCAAGACTTTCATTGATCTCCTGCTAGAACGTGTCAAGAGTAAATATAGCAAGAAACAGAGCAGAGAAATTGGTGTGCTTTGTAATCAACAGAAAATTTTTTACCGGCTGATTTGCTTCCACCAAGTGGAAAAGGAAAATAGAGATGACGAGGACTAGTGAAGCAATAAAAGGCTTAGATATGGCCATCTCTTCTTTAGCACTGGAGATCTTCCTGTGTATAAGAGTTGATTCTACCGATCAATTTATATTTATAGGTAGCAACCCTTTGCCCCTGCTGCGCTTATAATTACTAATACTTAATAACTATATATGGCCGTGTGGGAAACGACAGTATTTACTATTTAGATTGTTTGGCGGCTTGTTAAGGAGAATGTCAGGAAGGTAAATTGTCGAGGCATGAACGTGGAAGAAATTGAGCAATATCCGATGATTTGTCATGAACAAGTGTCTCTCTACCTAATAATGAGGCCAAAGATAGACTTGATGCAATAGATATGAACAAATTAATTGGTCCTTATCCGACCTAATTATCATCTATTTTGTACGTACGTAACATTAGTTTTATTATGTTTTAGTTGACATAAAAAAGGAATTAAGCTCTTGTGGACAGGTGAAATTTCGATGAGAAGTAGACAGTACGCCTTTGAAAAAGTTTTCCACATGTTTCATCAAACTCACGTGAATTAATCTTTGCGGGTTGGGAATGAGAACTAGAGACAGAGACTATATCCAGGATTTGCAAAGTTGGCCTAGCACAGAACAGAACTTACATTTAATTAAGAAATACTAAAGAAAACACTCCACATAATGGTATTAATACAACCAAGTGTACAAACTTCACAGGGTTTATTGCTCGCCATCACTAGCTTCCTTCTTAGCACGATCAATCGATCGTGACATGTATCATCAAATCATGGTGCAATTTATTTTGAATTTCAGGGACATCTATATATATATATATATATATATATGGCTTGATTAATTAATCAATTAATTAAGGGCACTTGCGTCTGCCACCATGAGTAGTCAAGCTGGCGTAGCAGGGGCAGGCATCATAGTTACCGGCAGTTCCCGGTGGAACACAGCTGCAACGGGCACAACAAGTCCCGCATGCCCTCTTACAGAGCCGTGGCCTGGATGATAACTGGCACCTGGCATCGCAAGCGCTTCCACATTCTGATATAAACACAATCGTACATATCATGTGACTTAATTAGCATTGATTCTGTATTACTAGTACAATTAATTTGTTGACATCCCAAAAAAGTATATATGATACTCAATTAATAGGCAGTCATCATATATTGACAAGTTGATATTTTGGGTCACTTCAATTTATATGTATCTTACCAATTTTCTTAGGGGATGACTTCTTTGCTAGACTTGATTTCACCTGCATCAGTTGGAAAAAAAAAAAATCCAAGTTAATTCGACATATACCCTGAATGCAAGTAGCTTATTGGATATAAACAGAAGGGTTGTGATATAATTTGCATGATGATAATCTACCTGTCATCAAATTGCAAGAATAGAAATCAAGGAGAGTTAAGTTTACCATCTGGTCATCAGCCTCGACCATCTGGAGAACAAGAAGAGAAATGAGGAGTGAAGCAACTAGTTTCTTGGCTATTGCCATATTGCTACTAAGACCAGAGACAAGTGGAATTAATTCTCTTGTAGCTAGATAGGATGAAAAACCTTGGCACACCAAATAGGAGAAAGGGTGTTGGTATTTATAGGCAGGAAAAATGGAGGGTAGGACCCTGACATTCTTCTCATAGTATAATTCGAAGCTACGCGTGAGAAGGGAGGAAAAGTAGCATTCCGTGTCCAGTTGTCAGGAACAATTCTGGTGGGGGAGGCCTTTGGAATCATCTGGAGACTGGAATGATCAATTAGGGAAGGGTCTACAGCACTTTTCTTCTTCTATAGTGGATCTTCTTTTCATGTGTGGTCTACACTAGTTTATCGCCTAGTTATCCCTTTTGCATCTCTTATACGCGAAAATGTGGCACATTTGTCATTTTCCTGAAGTTAATTAACTAATTAAAGTCACTCTTTGATACATTAATTTGTAGAGTTAGGTAATGTTGTAGTATTTGATAGTATATGGAACTAATAGCTGAGAATACATGACTAGATAGCTAGGCAGTGGCAATTCTTAATTGTCTCTTTTCCCGTAGGGGAAAAATTCCCCCATTATGCTTTGCCATAATGGAATTAGTTTTTGTTTTTCATATGCCACACTAATGCAATCTTTTCTTTGTTCCATCATCTTACTGTATGAAGTTGTGTCCTAAAATGTTACATAAAGATTACCATGAAATTTTTAGAAACCTAGGATTGCAAGAAGCACACATTAAGTGCAGAGAGGCTAATGCCAGCAAATGAGAAGGAGCAAAAGTGTTACTTTTCTTTTTTGTCGAAAAGCAAAAGTGTTGCTTACAGACTAAAGGTTCCTATATTGCATTCAAATCGTTAAAAACGACATGTCATGAGAAGGCAAAGGAGATGGGCTGGCAAATATTTGCATGACATGACTCTGATGGACACCCGATGGTAACATATAAATACAGCCAATGCCCAATATAGTCCCACGACTTACGTGTGGGTGGTGTTGATAAATATGTATACTAGAATTGGGTCAGATTGATTGGATGAAATTTGGATGCGCTGACAAAAATGGATCAAGCCCTGTCCTGATAATCTTCAATAGCTCTCCGTACTTTTGTAAGAATATCAAGGGCCAAACTCTAATTGCCAACTCGCACTATCTCTTTCTGTAATAAAAGAAACCTCTTGTTACGAGACAAATTGTTTTGTTCCCTGAAAGGAACGACCAATCTCTACCGAACGGACCAAATTAATTGATAAACATATCTGTAGGCAAGCTTCTACAGTGTGCCGGAATTGTCACTACAATTTTCAGCTATAGCAAAGCTTAGTTATACTCAACAAAGTTATCAACAAAAAATAGATATACAGAATATATACCAATCTTAATTAACACAAAATATATAGTTTGGTGGTTGGAATGAACAGTTTAATTTGTGAGGTCAGGATTAATGTGATAATACTTAAAATTATCTTTATGAATTTTGTATTTTAAAGAAGAAACAATCCAAAAAGTTGGCATTGGGGTGGCGTACCTGACGTGCCAAGCTAACAGAGGTGGGAATTGGCCAGTGTCGATGGTGCACTCAGTTGGAATAATTGTGGGTTTTTTTCCGTTTGTCTGGATTAGAGTTTGATTGGTTTTGATCATTTTCAAGTAGCTATCACTACTAGTGAGAAACTCGGTACACCTACCCTAAAAATTGACTTAATTGGACAGTAGCACAGGAGGGATAAATCGCAACACAGCTGTGCTGCGTTCATGAATGATCATGAACCCAAAATATGCCAGCAGGACGGCAAGCATGCACGAATGGCATTGATAGTGAGAGCCAAAGGCTGATATTATTTGGTTTATAGTGTGGGGAAAATTTTCATATAGATTTAAATATCTTTTAATTGATAGAGGATATATTTTAAGTACTTACATTTTCAAAAAATAACAGATAGAGAGAATGAAATTACATCCAAGCGATGACAGAAGAATTGCATGAAACATCCATGAAGACCAAGGTACGTATCCACAGAGCAATTTGAGCTCCCAATGAAAAATTTATACATCCTTAAGGGTGCGTTTGGAACGTGGGACAGGGACGGGCGCGTTGGGACTTCGTCCCAAAGGATGGATGTTTGGAACGGTGGACATACTGTTCACGCGGGATGCGAGTCCAATTAACTTGGGACGAAATCGATTTTTTTCGTCCCAAAGAAAAGGTGGGGACGAAGTCCCATCCCAAGGACTATACTGTTTATAATACGACTCTACCCCCATTAATTTTCCAAAATGCCAAAAAAGCCAAGACTAAAAAAATCCAAATTATCCAAAATCACTCATCCCTCTCTCCTTCCTCCTCCTCCGACTCTTCTCTTCCTCTCGGCCTCTCTTTTTTTTTTTTTTTCTTCTTTCTTCATTTTCCTCCCCTTTCCTCTCCTTCATCTTTCCTCTTCTCTATTTTTTTCCTCGTCTGCAGATCTATTGCGGTGGCAGCACAATAACAAAGAAACAGGAGGGGAAGCGGGGGAGGAGGAGAGGAGGAAGAGAAGAGGAGATGACGACGGTGGTGGTAGAGTAAGGTTTTTGCAGGAAGGGTTATGGTTGCCGGATTCCGAATTTTAGTGGAGTTGTTGTGTAGGTTGCAACCAAACTTCTCCTCAGGGACGATTCAATTTCAAAACCCATTAATTTATACTTTCAAATTCTTTGGATGTTTTTTTTGTAATTTAGTCGCGGTGTAAACGAGATATTGATTTGCAGTTTGCAAAAAGATTGATTGAAATTGTACTAATTGAATTGCTATTTTGCTATTTTGGATTATTAGGGGTTAATAAGGGGAAGAAGATGAGGGAGGAGGAGGAAGCTGTTGGAATACGCAGAGGGGAAGAGAAGAGGAAAGAGGAGGAGGCGTGTTTGGGGAGAAGAGAAAGAGAACAAAAAAAATAAAACAAAAAAATAATAAAAAAATGGTGTGGGGAAGATTTTTCCTTTTATATTTCATTAAATTAAGGAATCTATTCAATTTGTCAAAATTTCAACTAATTGCGTGTAAAGGATACTTAATCTGCGCATGAGGAGTTTTTTTTTCCTTTTTTATTTTCTAAATTTGAAAAGTCAAAATCTCAAGTAATTGCGCATTGAGAAGATTTGTTTCCTTTCCTAAAAAAAAAAAGAGAGAAGATTTGTTTCCTGTTTCGTTTTTTAACCAGAAAATTGCCATCTATTTTGTTAAAATCTCCAATAATTGCAGCATGAGGATGGAAATTTTTTATTTTCTTAAATTTCTCTAAATTAGAAAATGACCATTTAATTTGTCAAAATTTCTAATAATTTTATGTAGCTATTAATTATGAATTTGATTTGGAAAAATATCTTCTCAACAATTTCTTAATTTTATATTCAAATTATGATATAGATGTTGTATACAACAACAAAATTTTATATACTGATTATAGTCTGAATTGTACATATTAATTATGTATTCATCAATTGGTATATTGATCAATTTATTAATTTTTAAATATTCAAATTGTAATCACATTAAAATATATGTATAGTAATAAAGGCTTACTAAAATGATACATGTTGTTTAAAGCCTAAATTTCGCTATATTGCATATACTTAATAAAATCTACTGCATAAAGGGCAATTTTGACATTACAGCACTTAGTCCCGAGCTCTATACAACTAACCAAACATAATTCAGTACAACAGTCCCATTTAGTATCCACCAAACCAAACGCTACATTGGACAGTATAATTGTCCAGTCCAGTCCAATCCCGTCCAGTCCAGTCCAGTCCAGTCCAGTCCCGTCCAGTCCAGTCCAGTCCAGTCCCGTCTAGCGTTCCAAACGCAGCCTAAATTATCCTTTATCCTAAGATGATTGTCAGCTTGAAGCACACCAAGGTCCAATATAACCCCGGAAGATGATAACGAATGAATCAAGGTTAAAAATAAATTTAGAATGAGCAGATCTAATCACACAACTGAAATTTCAGTAGTTTTAATGAGGGTGAGAAAATCTACTGCATTATGAATATCCATGCTTACCGAAGGAGGAGGAGGGTTGTCCCATGCAACCAATCTTCGGAGGAATCATATAGAGCATAAAAATTGGTGATAGAATATTTGAATCCGCAGTTAAAACTGCTCCGACACAACTCCTAAAATTTTCGCTTATTTATATAAAGAGGTTGTATAAAAATCAATGGTAAATCAATGTATAAAAAATTTTACGGCATTGGTAAAAATGCAAAAATTACCTGGGCTGTTACAGCCTACCCACCTTAAAAGAATTTCGTCCCCAAAATTCACTCTGATGCTGTGAACAGGTGCGGATACTGAGAGCGCATGGTTCCTCTACTTCCTATGTAGACTCGTTTGCAGAGTGCTTGCTCCACTTAACCTTTGCCATTGGTATGATACGGTTTCTCAACCGTCTGACCTCTCGAGCAAGAATCTGCTCTGGCATCTCTCTATACGTAAGATCCTCTGATACCTCAACATCTGTTGTAGTAACCACATGACTCGGAACTGATGTGTACCTCCTCAACATGGAGACATAGAACACGTTATGAATCCATGACAGCTCCTCAGGTAAAGACAATCTGTACGCCAAGGGTCCAACCCTTTCCACGATCTCATACGGCCCGATGTACCTGGGACTCAGCTTCCCTCTTTTCCCGAATCTGATAACACCTTTCCAGGGCGCAACTCGAAAGAAAACTCTTTCTCCCACCTGGTACTCCATCTCACGTCGGTACTTGTCAGCATAACTCTTCTGTCGGTTCTGTGCTGCTCTCATACTCTGCTTAACTGTCTGGATCTTGTCAACTGTATGCTTGAACAAATCCGGACCAACAATCAAATGAAGGCCCTCTTCATCCTAACAAACTGGACTTCAGCACTTCCTTCCATAAAGAGCTTCAAACGGTGGCATCCCCGATGCTGGAATGAAAACTGTTGTTGTAGGCGAACTCTGCCAAAGGCAAGTACTGATCCCAACTCCCACTGAAGTTAAGAGCACAAGCCCTTAGCATGTCTTCCAGCGTTTGAATAGTACTGATAAAATCGCAAAAATTACCTGGGCTGTTACATACCTATATCATCTTAATAAATAATAATACAGTAAACTATAAAGCATAATGTCCTCAAACTATAGCATTTTAACCCCACTATTTTTTAACTTTAAAAATACTGGCATTTTTTACATAACAATTGAAAAGAAACTAATCTTAGGTGTTGTAGGTTAGCAGAGAGTTATGGACCACTCCCAAACAATAATCCACCCAGAAATAATCAACACTTACCATATCATCACCAAAACAAGATCTCTATGTTCAAATTCATATCAGCTCAAAATATTACCAAAATCCAGCAACATAATACTCAGGAGAATAAAGCTATGCCAACAACTCAACCGAAACCTTATGTATGCTAGCCAAGTGAGAAATCCGTGTGGAGCTTTGGCCAAGACCACTGTAGACGGTGTAGGTGTGATAACCAGATGGCTGGCGTACCATAACAGCAGCAACCGTCGAAACTTCACCTAGAAAATTAAAAATTCTTCGGTTTGATACACTTCCCTCAATCACTTTGAAGGTGACCTTCTCCAATGGTAGAACATCCAGAGCATTGAGTATGTCCTAGCTAACACAAACATGCAGCTTTGAGAGTTTTTTGTCCCTGCCATCGCTCCCACCACTACTCCCACTGCTCCCACCGCTCCTACCAACACCAGAAGGGGAGTATGAAAGTGGCCTCTTGCCAAGGGATCCAAGGAGGTTGGTGGTGACGCCGGAGGAGAGGGGGCGGTGGTGATGCCGGAGGAGAGGGGGCCGGTGGACGGCACCGGCAAACTAGATGACGGGGGGTCGATTTTGACGTCGTAGAAGGTGGCGGTGGAAGGGACCACCAAACTCGAAGAATGGGGGTCGATCTTGGCATAACCCGGGCGGATATGAATCGATGAGCTGTACAAGGGGCTGATGTTGCCAGATGAGCCGTACGATGGGCCGATCGGGGGAAGGAAGCCGGGGAAGGCTGAGGTAGAGCCAAACTCCAGTGTGGAACTGGATGAGGAGCCGCCGATCTTGAACGGGGAATGGGACGTCGAGCCCATCAGCAAAGAGGTGAGATGTCCAGAGGTGCTGAACCTCTCAGAAGAACTGGAATTCCCAGAAGATAGAAGTTTGATGATGCGGTCGAGGTTAGAGGATGTGATCTCGTACGCTTTCTGGAATAATTCCGGTTTCATTATGAAATGCTCTATGGCCGTGATGATGTTGTTGATGATAATCAAGATTCTCTCCCGCTCGGTAGAGTATGCGGGCTGAAGAAGAATCTTGCCCGTGTCTTGCGCCAACAACAAGATGCCAGCAGCGGAGATCCTGAAGTCAAGTCTATACAGATGATCATACATGGCTTTCACCACGGAAACAAGTGCAGAGAGGCGGACGCGCTCCTCAGATTGGCCACCGCCACTGCCGCCGCGAAGGCCATAAATTATTCTCTTCCTCTCTCTCTCCCTCTTCTCTTACTCAAACAACGAAACACACAGCCAAACAGATGTGAAGAAAGCTGTCCAATACGTATGCGGTGGCAGCGATGTCCGCGGTGGCGATGGCCTTCTCGGCGGACATCGCTGTCACCGCATACGTATTGGACAGTTTTCTTCATGTCTGTTTGGCTGTGTGTTTCGTTCTTTGAGTAAGAGAAGAGGGAGAGAGAGAGAGGAAGAGAATAATTTATAGGCAGGCAAACCTAAACCCTAGTTTTTTTTCCATTGTTACCCTTTTAACCTCCAGAACGGAATTGGTCCTTATACACGGGGGCAGATAGGTCATGACAATATTACACGACTTCAAAAAAGACAATATTACACGTACTCGGGCAATAAGGAGAGAGAAAGTAGGGAGAGTGTGTGACTTAGGAAGTGTACAACCTACTAAAAACACTATCCGGTAACTCTTTTATCGGAATAATGTAACCCACACCAGGTTAACCGTTTCCATTGGTGTTTTGTTGGTTTAGTGAGGTTCTATGAGTCATGAGAGAACTTGAGCGGGGTAGATTTATTGAGAGGGTGAGGGAAAGATCCAATGAACGCACAAGAGATGGGAAATCCGCAGCTTCTGAACCCTAGAACTTAGCAACTATTGGGGCTAGGTCTTGCAGTGGGTAAGGGGACTCGGATGAGAATCGTGGAGAAGCGGATGCTGTTACGGACCCTAAGCGATGCAATAAGAAGGTTCACATCAGAAAAGGGGAGGAGGAACTAGTCCCGGAAGTTATGGCAACAGACACATATCCTCCAGCGACGATGGCAGAAGTAGAGCCTCATCCAAAGTCTATAGCCCAGCAATCAAGGGAGCCAGTTTCGACAGTCCCTTAGAGTCCAAAAGTGCAGATGTCAGAACCTAAACTTTCCTATAAGGACAAGTTCATGGCTAGATCTGGGGATTTTATGGGTGAAGACCCTTGGGCTTGGGAGGAAGAAGTCACTACTGAGGAGGATGACACTGTAGTTAGAGTGGTGAATAGGGTCGAGCAGGTGGAACTCTCTAAGGAGTTTAATGAGAGTCTGAGAAGACCGCAGGAGCAAGCGGTGGTTGTGAAATTATAAGGGAGGGCGATTGGTTATAAGTCTCTACAAATGAAGCTTCAATCGTTGTGGAAACTGGTGGCACCCTTCAAGATCATAGACCTGGACAACAACTATTACGCTATTTATTTCTGGGAGGTGGATGATTATCATAAAGCGCTTTCGGATGGCTCTTGGACCATTTTTGGTCATGTTTTATCTGTGCAGCCATGAAGGCCGGAGTTTCGGGCCTCGTGTGATAGCATCAACTCGGTGGTTACTTGGGTAAGATTTCAAGACTATCCCCTTGACAAGTACCATTTCAAGATTTTGAAAGCCCTTGGTAACAGAGTTGGTAGCACAATTAAATTGGAGGATAATCATGAGAACCCCTCCCGGGGCAGATTTGCCAAAGTGGCAGTCCATCTAAATCTCATGAAACCTCTCAAAGGCACGATTAACTTGGAAGGGGAGGAGATTAAAGTTGTTTACGAAGGGCTCCCTCCCTTCTGCCTAAATTGTGGGCGGAAACCCAAAATTCATTGGGCTCACTCACCATCTTCTTCTTAGCCGTCATCCACATCTTTGGAATTGCCACCCGAATTTTATTTTAGGACAAAATTCAGGGAAAAACCTTCCTTAGGCAACCAATGACTCCTTAAGGCAACCCATGAGCGAACCAAAGATGTAAACCTCAGGGGTTTGTCACAGATGGGAAGGTGTTATGCACCCATCTATATTGGGACGAGATCATGTGTAATTAAAGATTAACATATGCCATGTGCACAAACAAACAATAACAAAAAAAACTGAAATTAAAGATCAAAAGAGGAAAATAAAATAAAATTGAGCTTGCGTTTCCACCACAAGAAACTGCCTACGTACCCCCTATCATGGGTTCAAAGCTAATGTAGTTCTTATATGCATCACACAACAATCACAATATCATAATCAACATCACAACAATACATTTACAATAGTCAAACAACATCAAAATCAGAACGGATTACCTCTTGAAGCCCTCCTCTAGCTCCTATGCGCTTACCACTCTTCAACAGGATTTTGGCTTGAATTCAATGGAGAATTAGAAATGGAAGGAGGTCGAACCAGTGTTTGGCGTCAACATAAAAGTTGTAGATCTTCTTCTCAGATTTCCATGGACTCCAAGAACGCAACAAACCGATGTCTAGAGCTCGAGATATCGTGATTCTACCAGGAATGCATGCACTGGAACCTTTCTCGGGTTTGGGTGCTTTCCTCCACCAATTTGCCTTGATCCAACTCCTTCCTCTTCTTCTCTTGCTCTCTAATTTCTGCCTTCTTGATACTCTTCTCCACAAAACTCCTCCAGAATTTCAACCCTTATTAGGGTCCTAAGCTTGGGAAGAGAGAATTCTTCCAAGCACCTAAGCTTATGTGTGTGTAGAGGGGAAAGAGATGAATTATGCGTCCATGAGGATGAATAGGGGTCCTATTTATAGTGTTCAGGAGGTTGGGATGTGGTGTTGATCTAAGGATCAGGATTCAACCCCTAGATTCAACGGTAAATACCCAAAATCAAGAAAACAGGAAAAATCTGAAAAACTCCCAAAACTGGGAGCGATGTCCGCCAGGCGCCGACGGTCATGTCGCGACGACCGCCAGGCACCGGCGGTCATCCCTAGAAGCCCGCCAGGTGCTGGTGGTCATGTCGCCATGTCCGTGGGCACCTGTTTCTAAAACGGGTCTTTCCTTTCCGATTTTGATCCTCATTATTCCGGTCCAACTTGATTCCCACGCCTTTCCTAATCAGAATTTTACTTGTTTTAAGCTCCAGAAAACATCCTAACTTGTAGCTTACACCTACCCTTTTTCTATTTTTTCTTACTTTCTCCCCACTCCACTCTAAATACCATAAATATAAAAAACAAATTAAGAAATATTTTAATCTGAATTCCCCACTCCCTGTGTGCCTATCGAGGGCTGCCTATGAGATGGCTAATCAAGTGGTGCTGCCACGCCATCCCAACCCGACTCTATCGACTCATAGTGAGTGAAGTTGTCGGTCTCAACATTTGTACACATTGAATTTAGATTTTTCTGTTTTTTTTAGAATTTTACATGCCAAGTTTTTTGTTTTTTTAGAATTTTATGGTGAAAATTCTAAAAAAAAAAAAAGATCTGGCTTACGCAAAAATTTTTCCACGTACCTTCCAAAACATTTCCTCGTAGAAAAAGGACAACAAATTCCAGATCTCAGGGCAGAAGAGAGGGGAATACAACTTAATTACAGATCTGAAAAACAAACATAAATCTTAAAAACTAAAGGAAAAATAAGAATATTTGTGGAAATAACTAAAGCACAAAAGAACAAACAGTTAAGAGAGGGGGAAGACTAATGGTGCTTTCTTTGATTTTATTCTTTGCATGTCTTTGTGGGAGGAGAAGAAGAGAGGAGGGAGATGATGCTGAAAACAAGATGAGAGGAGGATGCGGGGCGACTTGATAAACGAGTGATTTTAGGGCATGGGAAATTACCCGAGTTTCCCCAACAAGTGGTAGCGGAGCCGAAGGTTCGTCCTTTGGGCTATTTGAAATTGTTGAAAACTATCTTTTGATTTTGTAATGGCAGAAGGAGGTTCAAAACAGGCTACATCAAGTACACAATCAGGAGAGATGGCTTCCACATCCAGATGGTCGAGGATACCAGTATCTAGTTCGAAGCTTACTGTGGAGATATTTGACGGTACTGGTCATTTTGGCATGTGGCAGTGTGAGGTTCTTGACTCGCTATTCCAGCAGGGACTTGATGTTGCTATTGAAGAAGAGAAACATAACGATATCAATGACAAGGAGTGGGCCGACGTAAACAAGTTGGCGTGCAGAACAATTCGATCGTGCTTGTCCAGGGAGTAGAAATATGCATTCAAAAATGAAGTTTCTGCACACAAATTATGGAAGGCATTAGAAGACACTTTCTTGAAGAAGAGTGGTCAGAATAAGCTTCTGATGAAGAAGAGATTGTTCCGATTCGAGTATCGACCAGGTTCTACGATGAAGGAACACATCACTTTGTTTAAAAAATTAGTAGCAGACCTGTTCAATTTAGATGTTATATTTGAAGATGAAGACTTGGCTTTGATGCTGTTATCATCTCTTCCCGATGAATTCGAGCACCTGGAGACTACGCTACTTCATGGGAAGGAGAATGTATCATTGGAGGCTGTATGTTCTGCTTTGTATAGTTACGACTTGAGACACCAAGATAAAGTGAAGAACAAAGCGCCTGCAGTAGATGAAGCCTTAGTGGCTAGAGGACGACAGCAGGACCAGTCAAAGGGGAGAAGAGGAAGATCCAAGTCAACAAGCAAAGTTGCCAAAGATGAGTGTGCCTTTTGTCATGAGAAAGGGCTTTGGAAGAAAGACTGTCCGAACTTGAAAAAGAAGGAAAAGACTCCTCAAGATGCAAATGTTGTAGAATGCAAGAGTGATGCAGAGTTAGATACTTCTTTGGTTGCTTCACCTTCAACATCACACGTTGATGAGTGGATTTTGGATTCTAGTTGAACCTACCATATGTGCCCCATTCGGGAATGGTTCTTTGACCTTGAAGAGCTCAATGGGGGGTTGTTTTCATAGGTAATGACAATCCATGTAAAACAGCCGGAATAGGTTCAATCAAGCTGAAAAATCATGATGGATCCACTAGAATTTTGAGAGATGTTCGAAATATGTTCCAGATTTGAAGAAGAATCCCATTTCTTTGGGGGCCTTAGAATTAAAAGGCCTAGTTGTCACTATCCGAGATGAAATTCTTAAAGCAACATCAGGAGCATTGGTGATGTTAAAAGGCGTGAGGAAGAATAATCTGTATTACTACCAAGGTAGTAAAGTAATTGGGGCAGTTGCAGCAGTAAATTCTAGATGCTAGAAGGATGCTGAGGCAACGAAGCTATGGCATATACGTTTGGGACATGCTGGTGAAAAATCCTTGCAGATTCTTGCCAAGCAGGGATTGTTGAAAGGTACGAAGACTTGCAAATCGGAATTTTGTGAGAATTGTGTTCTAGGAAAGCAATGAAGAGTGAAGTTTGGCACTGCTACCCATGATACCAAGGGGATTTTAGACTATATGCATTCAGATATGTGGGGACTAGCCAAGACTCCATCTTTTGGAGGTAGACACTATTTTGTCATTTTTGTTGATGATTTTTTCAGAAGAGTATGGGTGTTTACAATAAAGAAGAAGGATAAAGTGCTTGGGATTTTCCTTAAATGGAAAACTCAGGTTGAGAACCAGACATGACGAAAGATAAAAGTTCTCCGAACAAACAATGGTGGAGAATATACGAGTGATCCTTTCTTGAAAATATGCCAAAATTGTGACATAGTTTGGCACTTCACAGTCAGAAAACACCACAGCAGAACGGGGTGTCAGAGCGTATGAACAAGACATTAGTGGAGAAAGTTCGTTGTATGTTGTGTAATGCTGGGCTAGGTAGAAATTTTTGGGCTGAGGCTGTGACATATGCTCAACATCTTGTTGATCGGTTGCCATTTTTTTCTTTAGGTGGCAAGATCCCTTTGGAGGTATGGTCTGGGAAACCTGCTACAGATTATGATTCTTTGCGTGTGTTTGGCTCCACTGCATACTATCTTGTGAATGAATAAAAGTTAGATCCACGAGCAAAAAAGGCTCTATTTATGGGTCTTAATGTTGGAGTGAAGGGATACCGTCTTTGGTGCCTAGAGGCAAAGAAGACTATTATCAGCAGGGATGTTACCTTTGATGAATCTGCCATGTTGACTAAGGTAAATCCAGAAGAAATTGGTAGTACTTCACAGCCGGTGGAGTGTGTAACAAAGCAGGTGGAGTTTGAGCCTGCTATGGTGATCCCAGCTAAGAGCACCAATGGTGACTCTCCATTGACAGAGGAAGAGTCAGATGAAGAAGAGGTTCCGACCCAAGAATCTACGCAGCAGTTCGAGTCAATTGCCACTAGTAGACCAAGACGAGAAAGGAGAAAACCAGAACGTCTCACTGAAACGGTGGCCTATGCACTTCCAGTCGTTGATGATGTTCCTTCCACTTTTTTAGAAGTCATTCGGAGCTCTGAAAGTAGCAGTTGGAAAGAGGGAATGGAGGAGGAGATGGAATCTGTTCAGAAGAACAAAACATGGAAGTTGACACAACTACCGAAAGGAAAGAAGGCAATTAGATGCAAATGGGTTTTTGCTAAGAAAGAAGGATTTCCTAACAAGAGTAATGTTTGCTACAAGGCAAGATTAGTGGCTAAAGCCTACGTTCAGAATGAGGGAATTGATTATAATGAGGTATTTTCTCCAGTTGTGAAGCATTCCTCCATTAGAATTCTGTTGGCCTTGGTAGCACAGTTGAATTTGGAGCTAGCTCAACTTGATGTGAAGACCGCATTCTTACACGGTGACTTGAAGGAGGAAATCTATATGACTCAGCCCGATGGATACAAAGTTACTGGTAAAGAAAATTGGATGTGCAAACTAGACAAGTCGTTATACGGTTTGAAGCAATCACCAAGACAGTGGTACAAATGATTTGACAAGTTTATGTTGGGTCAGAAGTACACAAGGAGCAATACGACCATTGTGTGTATTTGAGAAGACTACAAGATGTGTCCTACATCTATCTACTCTTATACGTTGATGATATGCTGATAGCTGCAAAGAGCCAAGTTGAAATTGACAAGTTGGAGGCACAGTTGAGTAGAGAGTTTGAGATGAAGGATTTGGGAGAAGCCAAGAAGATTCTCGGCATGGAGATAAGCAGAGACAGAGAGGGAGGCATGCTTTGGCTAACTCAAAAAGAATATTTAAAGAAAGCACTATAACGTTTTGGCATGAATGAAGGATCAAAGCTTGTAGGTACTCAATAGATGAAAAAATTGATACGAAATTCGCATAAAAGTTGATATATAAAAGCATGTTGTCTAAAACCAGAAGTCTAAAATGTTAAACAGATAAGTCTATTTCTTATTTACTATTCTACAGGACATCGCCAAAACTACAAAAGAGTGTCATCTCTTAATTTTATTTTTTAAAAAATTAATATTGATACATTTATTCATATCTGTGAGTGTTGGTAGATAGATTATTTTTGCGTTATGACAAAACTGGTTAAATGAAGGGACATACAATGGCATATGAATATATATGTCATGATTGTTTGAATTATATGATTGTGCTTTTTGGTAAATATTCAACTATTCAAATATTTAAGCAAAAACAGCCAAAATAAAAGTTAATAAGACAACCAATTACAAAGTCTTCCAACCCAAGGCACCACAAAGGAATAAATAAATGAAGAGTTTGAACTAATAACAATTTGAACACCGCACCAATAACAGATCCGACGCAGTAATGCATCCATATTAATATATATGTATTATAGACAAACTTTTACCAGCAAGTCATCTTATTATCATGTCATGCCGCTCATATATATAATATAGTCATTACCATGCATATCATACTCCAAATCTATAATTATTTAGAATCTATATAAATATATTAAATAAGAGCTCTGCAATGGACACATGGCAAGTTTGATGTAATTCTCATGTGCCATGTGGCAAAAGATTATCATTAAGTTAAGCAATCATGTCCATGTTAATGAACCCGGTAAAAAATAGCTGAAGTAATCATTAACTAATTTGTGAATAATCCGCATGTTACTCAACATTAAGAATCGTCCATTTCAAATGCCATCCAATTTGTGTAACATATACTAAAATACAATTGAAAAAACAACATCCTTGGCAGTAAAGAGGTGATTACACAAAATAAAATATTCAAAACTCAATTTAGTAGCTTAGCACTAAACTACTAAAATTGAACATATATGACAGCAACTTTGGGATAAAAGAGATGATTATAGAAATTAAAATTCCTGTGCAAGCAAGCAATTCAAATAGGGAAAGTATCATTGGAATTCTTGAGTGAGTCTCCTTTCCAAATTTGCAGCACTGTTGACATCATAATTTTCATTTTTTTTTTTTGCAACATCTTTTCCTCTGTCCTGTGAGTCCCGTCAGTTACATCTAGCTTTGAATTCTTTGCCCACAGCTCTTTAATATTGCTGCCTTTCTAAGTGATCATTTTAAATGAAAGTGGGTTAATGCTTGCAATATTAATCAGGCAGGGGGAATTAGAATGGAAACTGAAAATACATTGAACCTCAGGAAAATTAAGAGTCGCATTCAACCTTGCCTAAATTTAATTATATACATGCTTTTTCCAACCTAAAGGTCAGTATTATTGCGATGATTTTTTGGTACCATATAAGGAAGAGTACCATATGTAGTGGTCAGTACCGATTCAGAGATAAGCAAAAAGACATAAAGCAATATTGACCTCAGCATAACAATCAAACCAAACAGCCAAGCAAGTAGGATTTTACGGTAAGCTTTGCTTCTATTATGTATTCTAGCTACTGCAATTTTATTTTGCTTCTGCTGACTTTTGTGACCTTCCACTATGGTTTTGTGATTTTTGTTTATCAAAATAAGGAGTACCTGAGCAAAACAATCAAAGCAAACAGTAAAGCATCTCACCATCAAGGCATAAAATCTAGGAAGATTGTAAGGCAAGCTTTGAAAAGTCCTCCATATAGTTAAAAAGAAAATGTGGGTGCTCGTCAGTTTTAGGCATTCAGAATCTACAGTCTTTTGAGATCCTATAGTTTTGGGTAGAGATCCTATAGTTTTGAGCAATCAACTACCCATTTATTTTTTTCCTCTATTTTCTTAGTGAGCTTATGAAAACTTTATAGTAAAACTAAGAACAAAGACTAATAAAAGAGGTGGGCACAGAACCTACAGTCTTTTGAGATCCTATAATTTTAGGCAATCAACTACCGATTTAGTTTTTTTCCCTGTATTTTCTTAGTGAACTTATGAAAACTCTATAGTAAAACTAAGAAGAAAGACTAATAAAAGAGGTGGGCACGCCAACCTATATAAATGATTAGGCATGCACACACATGATAGAGATAAAGAAAGAGAGCGAGAGGAGTAGCATGATCTTACCACAACAACATCAACATATTTGTAGACATCATCAGTTAGAGCAAGAAGCCGCTGCATATAAGCTTCCATTCCTTCAAGATCACTTGGGATTTTGTCAACCATCGTTGTCTTCAAGATGTCAACTGTAATTGCAAAATATTTATTCCAAGAAAAATGACATTCAACTTGGGATATAGAATGAATGTCACACATGCCAAGCTGAAAGCTTCAACAAATTTTTTTATACTAACAATAGCTAAGTATTTCACCAACGTCAACTCATTAAACCACTAAAAAGTTAAACACCGGACCTCAAAATGGCACAGACAGAATGCACAATACAAAGAAACAACATATAGGCATGAGATACACCATCTTCACTAAATCAAAAGCCAGTTAAGCTAAATGATAATTTAACCCAGAAATAACCTCCATCAAAAGGTTGATCATCACTCATTGAAAATGGCAAGTCCAGGAGCTCCACAAAAGGAGAAATATAGCAACAACAGGATACTCTTGAGTTAAGTAACTAAGGACTCTCAAATAGAGTGGAAAAGGGAAAACTATGTGTGTAGGTCATCCAAAACACCCAAAACAAAAAATAAACACTTAGTCTAGGCAATTGCTATCCCAAACTATCTGACTTTCTAAACCAGTGTATCGTCCATACAGAAAGCATACAAGCATGAGACTGGCGCAAGAATGGGGAAGAAAATGAAGCGAGAGCATCCAATTCAGTAAACATTTACAGGGAAAAAATAATTTGTGCCCTATACTTACATCCAACTCGTACAGCTTCAATCAAAGATCAAGAGGAATTTATTTGCAGCCAATGTACTGTCACCAAGAGACAAATTAACAGAAACACAAGATTAATGATAACCTCTCCAACCCAGAATCTTGTATCCACTTTAAGATGAATTGGGTTGGGAACTTCACTCGAATAGAACTCATGGATCAATTCACTACACAACATCAACCAAACAAAACCCAGATCGGGTTAGACATAGCCACAAAACGAAAGAAAAAAGGAAGGCGACGCTTACCCCGTGAGAGGGGGCAGCGGCGACGACTCCCTATCGCAACCAGAACTCGCACCAGATGCTACAACCCGCAACGGCGCAGCAGTCTAGGCCTCCTCCTCCTTCCTGGTCCGGTCGGAGAAAAGCAAAAAGGCGCGGCTCCAAATTTGGTGATGGCCATTGAGATTGCAGCGGCGACAACAGCAGGTTTAAGGGGAGAAGAGAAGAGATGGTGGTAGCGAATTTAGGGAGAGGAGAGGATGATGGATTCGGGGAAAAAGAGGGAGAAAAAACGAAAGGAAAAGAAAATATGAGAGAGAGAAGAAGAAGAGCAGGGAATTGGAGGCGTTCGAGCCATGATTTCAGGGAGGACTTCGAAGGAGAGAAATCCGGGTAGCCGTGGGGCGGCTTGGGAGAAAAGAAGAGAAAAAAAAATGAGGAGAGAGGAAAGAAAGGAAAAAGAAGAAGGGAGGGCTAGGGTTTGGCCATCCTAGCCAAAACGATATTGTTTCGTTTTGGCTTAGGCGCGGTCAATCCGCCCTAACCAGTCAACGCCACTGTTTGGTTTTATTTTTCATTTTTCCTTTCCCAAAACGATGTAGTTTCGACCAAAACTATACTAAACTCCGAGTTTCACCCCGAAACATGTTTTATTCCAACGAAACCCGAACAAGGAACAATTCCAACTTAAAATTAATGTTTCCAAGAAAAAATAATAAATTTAATAATAATAATTTTCTTGACCATATATCCCAGAAATTCTGCAAGGGTAAATAAAAACAATTATTTATAAAAATTGAATAATATAATACTATGATAAAAAAATAAATCAATTGCAAAATTAACTAAAAAACATAACAATAAATATTAAGACAAATATAAGTTCAATATCACACGATCTATCTTGAAATGCCCCGAGCCGTATTTACCGTACACAGTAAACACATGCCGGAACTATAACAACCTGACCAAATAAAGCCCAGCATACAGTGTATACAACAGAAACACGGGCTCAACAGCCCAAAATAAAAACATCAAAAACAACATAACCGGCCCAATGGCCCAACATTAGTAAAAATAATGCACAGCGGAAGACTTAATAACTCACAAAATACTGTATGCGACACTGATGCAAACTATGGATCCAAGTCCTGTCCAAGGGATAACGCCGCAGCCTGTCTGGAATGCACCAACCCTGTACCACAAATAATCCATCCTACGGGATGAAAGCCCGCAGGTGAGGGGTGAGTCCGAAGTACTCACAACCATGGATAGACGATCAATATGCAACACTAAAATTACTCAAGGCAAAAACACAGGCATAACAACCAAAATGAAACAAACCAAAAGACTCGACCCAAAACCGGTCTGAGACCAAAAGACTCAAATAAAAATCCAATTTTCCAATTTTATCTTTCCGGACCTCGTCACGGATAAGCTAGGGGTCAGACCTGGTTATCAACATATTTCAGGTGCCAGACCAAATCCAAGAGAGCCCAGGGATCGACATCCTAATAATAATCGCGGGATAGACATCCCAAGCATAGACATGCTTATCACAAGTAATCCAGGTCATGGCCACCACAAAATAGTCTTAAACCATCGAGTCATACCACTACTTACCACGTGACAATTATATTATCATCATCAAAATCAAATCACAGGGATCAACATCCCTAACCAAAATCCCGGGATAGACATCCCTATCCAAACCAAGGATCGACATCCTTATCACAATTTATTATTTAATCCATTATTCTTTATATCAAAAAGACACAGGATAAACATCCCAAAACTCAATGCACGGGGATAAACTTCCCAAACCAAATCATGAGGATAACATCCCAAAATCAATCAAGACACTGGGATAAACATCCCGAATCAAACCACAGCAATTGCAACAACCATCAAACACAACAACCGAGTAATATAGGCACATATTGAAGGAAATCTATCCTCACCTTGGCCAATTACTCAACTCCAAAGACAATGACCGGTCCCAAGCCGGCTCCTCGGGAAACTGCCCGACATCAAAACCTATACCACAAAACAATATATACTCACATAAGGTGCACATAAGAGTATGCCATGATGCCAATACTGCGAAATAAACCCATCCCGGTTCATATCCTTTATTATCATCTTATACCGAAAATATTGTACCGTACGTATATCCGAATATAATTTCGGTACCATACTTTAATTAAAACTCTTTTCAAAGTATTTTTCATAAATTAATTATACTTTCCCAAAATAAAATCACCATAATTTCCCAAAAAAATAATAACGTATATATATATTTTCCAAAATATTTTTTTTAATAAAACTATTTACCATAATATAATTACCAAATATTATTATTTATCAAGAATATATATATTAACCATATGCTATATATGTTATTTCCCAGAAGATATATAATCATAAAAACTTACTCTGAAAATAAATACAATTTAATATATATACATTTTTATTTTCTAAAGATAAAATATTTTTCCAACAATTATAAATCAACATAATTATATATATTTCAGAAATATTAACTATGTTATATATATATATATTTCCAGAAAAATTATCCCTTTTCGTTTTTATATTTTTTTCCCAGAATATAATTATGTATTTATATATATTATTATTTCTTTTTTTTTTAAACTGGACTGGGCCATGAACAGTGAGCCCATGCCCAGCCCAGAACAGCCCAACGAGTGAGGCCCAACTGCCCAGGCCCAACTAGCTTCAACCCAGACCCAACCTGGGCTGGCCCAACCCATGCAGCCCTAACCCGACCCGGTTACCCTCAATCGGGTCGTCTTCAACCTCTGCTCACCTCGTGTAGGTCGACGGCGGCGGCGGGAGAGAGAATGGGCGGCGAGGCGAGGCTGCGTGCGGTGGTGGCGTCGTTCCGTGGCGCAACTGCAGGTGGTGGAAGCAACGGCTTCGGTCGGTCGTCGTAGCAGCAGGCGGCACGAAGCGTAGAGCGGACGAACGGCGGCTGCGTGGGGGACTCGGCCTTCTTATCGTCGGCTGCAGCCGTCTCGCGCGAGGGGAGGAGTGTCGTCGGGCGGCGATGTCTCCTCGGCTTGGTGGCGGCGTCGCGAGGATGAAGCTGGTGGTGGTGCTGTACCGTGAAGGGCGGGTCACGATGGTATCGGTATGTGTTGTTTTTTTTTCTCATCTCTTTTTTTTTCTTTCTTTCTTTTCTCTCTTTTTCTGGTTTCACTCTTTTTTTTTTCATTTCTCTTTTTTTTTTACAGAATTGGTTTCATGTTGCCAGATGAAGAATTTGGCAGGAAGAAGAAGAAATAATGGTGGTGCAGGGGAATGGCTTCATCAAGCAGGAAAAGGACGAGGTGCACGGGCATCACAGGGTAAAGCGGTCACATGTGGCACAGCGAGGAGGCGGCGCCCAACTCAATCATGCAGGTAAGTCGTGTCCAGACCGGACCAGAAAATAACTGATACCCCCTTGGTTATTTTCCGATGTGATTTTTCTGAGGATTCCAGGACCCGAAAAATACCAACTTAGGCCCGAAAAATCCACGGAAAAATCTCGAGCGCGGGAAAACCCTCGGTTACGAAAAAAGACGCCCGATTTACCTTGAATTAATTACCCAAGATTAATTCTTTCGGTAAATCACTGTAAAAAGACTTTTACAGTCCCAGTAAAAATCTAAAATTTTTACCCGAGCTGTTACATATCCGCCATGCAAACCCGTGTGTAACACGGGGCAGACGGACTAGTATAACTCTAATTAAGTCAACTGAGTTTGAGAAAGGTCCAACCACATATTGGCGTCCTCATTTATCCTCTCTATGTCATTTATTTTCTCATGCGAAGGAATTAACTTTTTGATCATCCATTCTTTTAGAAATAAAAGTTATTCAAAATTGGCTCGCTCATCCCACAAAGCTTGTCGCTGGAAACTTGCAACCACTCTATATTTGTTTTTTTGGCAAAAGCAACCACTCTACCCATATGCCCATATTGGAACAACATTTATTGGTAGGAGATCATACTAGAAACATTCGAACAGCCTGCCATGTCAAGCAGCTAGAATTCAAAAGTAGATATTTTATTATTATGACACATGCTAAAATAGAATCCTCGTTAATTAGATGCATTTTTATAAGCGATAGGTACGTTCGTCAAGTGTTTTTATTTTACTTCTTACTAGTAGACAGTAATAGTACTGTAGTCTTACTCTCTTTGTCCCACTCGCATATTGGTAAATATTAAGGATAGTTTAGTTACAGGGATAGGTGTTTTCTCCCCAGAAATTTAACTGCTACAATAATTTTAATTTTTTTCTAATAGTTGTGCATAATCTAAAATGTGAACTTGAATGGGATAGATAGGAGTAGTGTTTAATGAAAAAAATATCGAGGCAGTGACAAATGTTGGAGAAGCAGAGACTGAGGGCTTCAAGAACTTGATTGGCCCCTTTAGAGAATGTTAACAATCCGACAATGTTCACTATAGTCTATACTACTAATTCATTAAAACAATCCGAAAATTACAGTACAACATCCAAACTCAAACTCGGATCAAAGCAATGTGTAACACCCAGTTCTTCTTTCCCATCGATCCCAACATATAAACTTTTATTCATGAAGTCTCATCTCAGAGCTTTTTTTTTTTAATCCCAAATACCATTATAGTACAAGGCTTAAGCGAGTAAAGGATTGGTGATCAAGGGCACTTGCGTTTGCCACCGTGGGTAGTCAAGCTGAGGTAGCAAGGGCAGGCCTGCTCATATCCTGAAGTCCCTTTAGGAACACAATTGCATCTTGCACAGCATGTTCCACATGCCCTCTTGCATAGACGAGGCCTTGAGGATAGTTGGCATCTGGCAGCGCAAGCACTACCACAGTCTGCAATTAAACCATAAGACACATTAATTAATGAATGAATTTAGTAATAAGCATGCGTAGATATATGCATAGTGTCACAAATTGCAATGGGAAATTTGCCATTCATGTCATAATTAATACAGTAATGCTTACCAATTCGCTTTGTGGGAGTACTTGGTGCTTGATTTGAGCTCACCTGCATATATATACGTGAAATTGCAAATGTATTTTAGACTCATTAAAGCAACCACTAATATATATAGTTGCACAGCTTTAAAAGGAATATAGATACGAAGTAGCACGTAAAAACTTTACCATGTGATCAGCTTCCACAAGATGGAGGACAAGAAGAGAAATGAAGAATGAAGCAATTGCAAACTTTGAAATAGCCATGGCTAAGCCCCCGAGTTGGAGATCTTTTTGCTAATTAATAGGCAGTTCTGATGATCAATTTTTGTTGCATGAACCGGGGAAAATGGTGCTGATATTTGTAGGCAGAGTTCAAGAATAAACAGTAGGTGAAGCAGGTGCAAGTATGGACTGGATCTTCTCTGGCATGCAATTGGAGGAAATTAATTAATATGTAAAGGAAAAGTTGTTGGTCGATTGGTATTAAGAATGTTTAGGATTATCTGGGGAAGAGTAGAGTTTGGAACCATCTTGAGCACTTCAACAGTGTACTAGTAGTAGTAATACTTTGTGCAAAATGGTTTTCCACATTTTTTAATTACATTATCTGTAGGCTAATTAAAACTTACGGGGCCAGTAGTTATCCAAAACTAAGTTCGACCTCTTTGGCGGCCAAATCTAGCTGTCAACCTTGTCATAGAAGATACGATGTCATCACAAGGTCAACTAGTTAGCGGATGGGACAGGAATATTGGGTAGCAAAAAAAGAACACAGAAATTTAGTAAACATCAATTATTGTAGTCTACTCGATTGTTTCTATTTTATCGATAAAGAAAAGTAAACCCAGTAATCAGTTGGTCCCTCTAAGTCCACAACTCTACCTAACTAGTGTCTTTAATTGGGTTTAAAAATCGACTGAGATGATTGAGAAAGGACATGCTTTTCACAGCTTCACATCAATGGACCAAAACCAAGTATAGTAATATGAGTGACATATTTGCGTCACATAATAGACTACTAAGTTGGCTGTATACCCGATCTTGAGTGATCTAACATTTACTCAGAAACAAGACGAAACATATAACTAATTACGTAGGCTAATCAACTTATTCCAAATGAAAGGATACATACATGTGTATGTGCATTTACAGTGAAAGGTTCTTGGAAGCTTATTGGTTTTCTAAGAACCTATTAACGCTAAATTCGAAAAATAATCCTGCAGTTCACCTGACTGCAGTCATACTTGATGAATGGAGTTATCACAGGCCTCTCTAGTTATCACTATTCTAATTGCTGGAAATATAAATATAGTATTGACTGTATGCTTGCATAATAATTTGAGCTTCAGGTTTTGGAACTTGGGCAACAACTATATTGACAGTGTTTAACTAACAAATGATATATAAATCTCTCTACAGCAACCATGATGATTATTTAAACTCCACCAAATTATCTTGGAGTATTTGGTTTGGCCATGCATAGCTGGAATTAATTATCATAGATATTATGAAGTATCCGCCAAAACATCATTGTTCCAGAATAAAAGATTGATCTTGACACACAAGTACGTACATTCTAAGAATGGGTAGTGCCAGCTCAAAATGAAGACTATTTGTGTATCCACGCATTTATTGGCAACACCTAATCTCGATTCCCATCCCTTTGCCAGCATGCCTTAACACTCGTCCTCCAGCAACTTTCAACTCCACAAATATTCTGAGACAAGTAAGTATTTTAATTGGTGTAGGCCACTCGGTGTTGTAGGGAGGGAGTAATTATAGAACCGTATGTTGATGCTCTTGATGAAACATTAAAAAAGAATTCTATCAAATTTGTGCATCAGTATTGTATTGTGTGAGTAAGTCAGTGTATGTGCAGTGGAGAAAACATCAGTGTTCAATATTTTCATGGATGTCCGTAGTTCTTTCGATTCAGATGCTTCTTTCATAGTTAATCAGCCACAGTCAGTGATGTTATAAAGAACAATTTTATTTTTTGCACAGAACCAGTTCTTGTGAACTGTAAGATCCAAGCTGTATAAATAACTAAAATAACTAGAGCTTTAAAGTTTGGTTGGAAAAAAAAAAGTTTCAAAAGCATATGGGTAAATAAAACATTCAGAAAGAAATAAAACAAGACACTCACCCTCACCCACCATAGCCATAGCCAAGTTCGCGAACCCGGATTGGATCGGAATTAGCAAAGTTTCAAGATACTGCATGGGCAACAAAAAAAAAAAAAAAACATTTGAAAACCGTTTCCATTTGTGGGCTGGGCAGGAAAGGATTTTGGATGCCCGACTCCGGGAGGCAAGCGTGGAAAACTCTCAACAACCCAGAAGTACGTAGAAGGGATTGATTTTTTGCATCGTTTTCCTCCATATGCTAGTCCTTTGTTGGGTTAAAATATCAATACATTTATTTCATTCGATATCTTAGTCCTATTTAACAATTTGTCCAAAAAATAGGTCTTTGACTAACCATATGACGATATTATACTTGAAAAATTGACCCTGGCATTAGTGATAGAGTATAGTTTATATAAGACTATTGAACTTCTACATTTTTTTTTTTTCAACAAGTGGAAGATGCATATAGTGCAAGTTCCTTCATACTTCAGGCTGTTCGTTAACTTCTTGATAACATTGAACTCGTTAGGGATAAAACATAGGGAGGTAAAATGCCAATCTCTTTTCAAACATAAAAATTCCAAGTAATTCATTAAAACAATCCGAGATCACAAGACAACATACAACTTTTCATATCTAAACACAACTCCTTATGTAAGTAGGATTCAAGCTCCACTCGAAGCAACATATAACACCTATTCTTCTTTCCCATCACAACAGAGAAACTTTTTCACTTATGATAGCTAGTGGTATCAGTATTTCTTTTTTTTTTTTTCCCCATGATCAAGGGCACTTGCGTCTGCCACCGTGGGTAGTCAAGCTGAGGTAGCAAGGGCAGGCCTGCTCATATCCTGAAGTCCCTTTAGGAACACAGTTGCATCTTGCACAGCATGTCCCACATGCCCTCTTGCATAGACGAGGCCTTGATGATAGTTGGCATCTAGCAGCGCAAGCACTTCCACAATCTGCAATTAAAAGGCGCATAATTAAGGCACATTGATCAATTTATTTAGCATAGTTTCTTTGATGCTATGTAGTATCACAATTGCAATGGGAAATTTGCCATTCATGCCACAATTAATATAGTGCTTACCAATTTGCTTTGTGATAGGACTTGCTGCTTGATTTGAGCTAACCTGCATAAGTAGAATAGCTAATGTAATTCGGACCGAGAAGAAGAAACCGATAGTTGTGCGGTTTTAATTAAAGAAATAGATGTCTGATAGAACGTTGAAGTTTACCTTCTGATCAGCTTCAACAAGATGGAGAACAAGAAGAGAAATGAGAATGGAAGCAATTACAAACTTTGAGATAGCCATGGCCAAAGCCTAGAGAGGTTGGACCTTCTTGTTTGTTAACTTATTGAACACTGAATATAAGTTGCGGCTAAATAGGAGGAAGGATGTTGCTCTTTATAGCAAAGAGTATAGTCAGTTTGGTCTTTGGACAGCTGCAAGTGTGAACTGGATGTTCTCCTATTATGCATAGAATAAGTGCAGTGGGAACTTAAAATATTTGCTTTATAAAAGTGTTTGGTGTTTGGTTAGTTGATACCGTGAATTTTTTAGAACCATATAGGGAAGAATTAATTTATGAAACATCTCGACCATTTCTGCACTCTACTACTAGTCTTTGTTCAAGTGATTCTTTTGCTCTTTCTTTATTTTTATTTTTTTTTTAATCCAGTGTCCTCTCCTACTAGATAATAATCCTGGTGTTGTCGTCCAGAGCTAAGTTTGACCTTTTTGACTCCCAATCTAGCTGTCAGCTTTGTTACAAGAGATGCATACGATGCAATTCCCCTGTAGTTTGGACAAAAAGACTTGATATAGGAACAGAGAAACCGTAAAAACACAAAGAAAATATAGAGAAGAGAGACCAATAAGATGTCTCGTTATGTGCGTGCAACAACATCAAATGATTACAGTTCACCTAATGCTTGTATAGTTTTATTTGGAATATAAAATAAACATTTGTAATTTCTTTATCTGAAAAAAAAAAAAAAGAGACGAGAAATTGTTTAGTAGGGTTGATCGAGTACCATAACATTAATAATAATCCTTCACGATGGAAGTGTTCGAGTACTGTCAAGATTGGCTGCCAAAACCTGTATTCTCATTGCGATTAAACTTCTTCTGGGGGATATTAAGTTCGGTGATGAATAGCTGGATTATTATACTTTTGAACCTAGTTGTCATACAATCTATGAAGAATCCCTGAGACGTCATTTCTATATGGCATCATATTCATGGTCCAAGTACTTGCCAAGAATATGCAGTGCCAACTCAAAATGAAAAAAGTTCAATGTAGCTAGAACTAAACGCCAACACCTAATTATCATGATTGCTACCCTTTGGACCAGTCATTAATTAGCCCGCCACCTAATTTCTACTCCACATGCTCTGAACAAAAGTACGCATTTCGGGGTGAGAAAGGCACCAGATTTAGTGATTCAATCTTAACACAGAAACGTCACAGAGAACTAATTGGCTGAGATAACTTGAGCATGAATAATCCGAACCATCACTCTGTTAAAAACTAGGGGTAGCACTACATAGTTACTGCAATCATCACAAAACATTTATATTAAAATTATTAAGATATACCAAAATGCTATGCACCTCCATCTCTTACAGGCTAGCTAATACAATGACTCAAGTGGAAACACAGGCATGGCTCTTAGTGGCGACACATGCGTGTATAGGCTCTCGCCTAAGAACCATGACAAGCAAGCAGCCTACTTGCGCTGCCATTAGCCATGCCAAGGTGCGGTAAGCCCGTTCCTGTGCTTATATTTACTAGTTTACACCACTCCTGACGGGAGACGTAGAACAAGTTGTCCACCAAAGATGCTGAAAACAAACCAAAAAACTAATTATTTGAGCCAGCCACGGAAGAACCTATACCAAGCGCATTAATTGGAAATGAGATGCAAGCCAACTGACCTCTTGACATAGTAGTAGCAAAAATCGGCAAGAATGAAAGTCTGCACAATTTCTGAGAGGAGCACCATGGAAGGCCATAATCCATAGCCTAGTGCTGTCAGCAAGCGCCCTCTAGTGTCTAACATCTGTAAAGAAGAATGAAAACACATGAAATACGAATTCCACTTTTTTAAGAAGGTGACATTTTGCCAGAATATGGATGAAAAAGTAACAGTATAAGGATGAGAAGGTTGATCACTATTTAACAGGAAAACCATCAACTATAGCATTTAGATTGCAAAGAGACGAACTATTTTCTTCACATCGAACAACTTTACAATAAAACAATGAAGCCATGTCCTTCGGGGAGGTGAACTAGGGAGTGACAAACCTGTAGAACCCAATGCGCACAACTCAAGAACCTAGCAACTCCAAGCGCAAATACATAGTGTGCTGTGAATGGTTCAACAATCTGAAAACAGAAAATAAAATGAGGGAGTAAGAATATCACTATTTAACTTTTTCAATTTCTGCATATGCAAAGAAACAAGAGGCATGGGGTTCAAAGGTACCAGTTTACGAAGAAAATATGTATAATTATCTGTACCAGTAGACAAGACTAATGCACTTGAAATCATTATGAAACTAAGAAAGCTAAGGGATCTATGCTTTTATTTTTAGTTATACCTTTGTGTTCTGCATGACCCGCAGCTGAGGCAATACTGAAACAGCTTCAAGGTAAACACAAAAAGCCCAGCAAATCCTGTTAACTATATGATGCTGAGTAGTTGGATGAATAAGCAAAGATAGCACAGCACAAGGTACAACCTGCATTGGGATGAGAAAAAAGTAGTGGGTTTAGTAAGAGCAATAATACATAGCACATAAATGAAAAGAATTACTGAAAAAAACTACTTAAAACAGTAGTAAGCACTCTGAGGTCTCCAGAAAGCTTAAGTGAAAATCTCGCAAACGTGTGATGGTGCCTCTATAAAACCAAGAATCAATATAAACGTGAAAATTCCACTATTTGAATATAGATATGAGCAACCATTCAAGATGGCTTTGGCGTAGCTTACTCAAGTGACTTAAAATACAAGGATTCCAATTCAGGATACAACAATTCTTCATGCCAAAGCCAAAATTTAGACTTAGAATTAGCATTAAGTTAATTTGTACTAGTGTTGCACATCAATGTCTTGACATGGTAACTTTTGCAAAAACCATGTACCAAGTTAAAAGCAGATCAGAAAAAGAAAAGAAGCTCTTACATCTCCAGAATGCTACATAAACATTTGCACATGATTTGCTTGAGCTTAGATATGATTTTCATGTTCAAAACATGCATCTTTCACGTCATCAGAGGACAAGTAAAGCAATTAATATTACTCAAAATCTTGCATTCCACATGGAATGCATGTAAAGATTGCCGTAAAGCACATGCCAACAAATTGACTCATAGTTTCTGTGCCCCTAGAATGTGTCAAAAATTGACCAACTTAATCCCAAAAGCACAGTTTGCTATACTTCAACAGGAATGAACAGATAAGGAGAATGGACATGCCAAAAAAGAATAAGTTATTATCAAAGTTGGCAAGTGCAAAGAATGGTCAGTCTAAAGACGAGTTTCATCTAACGAGTCACTGATTCAAAAAGAATTTTCATGAAAAGAGGAGACTCACCACATAGTACATAGCAAAATTGTCTTTGTCATCCATGTAACTGGACCTCAATTTGAAGCGAATCATATAAATTACCCAAAGTGTGGTCACCAATGTAGCTGTGTCAAGTATGGTATGTATGTCATATTCCATGACCAGACTGCAATAAAGTCTTACGGCTAGAAACAGAGCTGTTAATTCCTGTGTTTTCAAAGAAAGACCTGCAAAGAAGATACTTAATTTATGAAGCCCTAAAGGAAAGTAAGACATGGCACAGAAGTATGACACAAAAATGGTAAGAGTAAATTGCAAAAGTAGAGCATCAAGCTACAAGTACAAATGATGTCTGGTAGTCCAGTAATCAAACTTTTAGGTGCGCTAGTACAACAATTTTGCCCCATTTTTGTGTGCATCCATCTTAAGAATGGCCACTACCCAACGATGTCTGCTCACGTTAGGTCCAAATGAGGTATCTAAGTATGATCATACAATATGCATTATCAAGAACTGGGCCAGGATTAGCATTGACTCTGGATTTGGCAAAAGGAGAAGTGATACATTTGATAATTCAAATGTAGAACTATCCCAACTATGACTTCTAAGACGGAGAGTGGTAATAAGAATCTGTTTTTTTTTATTACAGGTGAAACTTTTTTCTTAATTCATATGTATGATCTACCATCAATTCTTTTTCACTGCTTTCTCAAATCTAAATCAGGAACAAACCCTGCAAAAACCCCAAGCAATAAAATGAATGAAGTGGCCATACCACCAAAACTCCATTGCATTACACACTATGGAAGATTTGACTCCGTTTCCATCAATATCACATTACAACTTCCACATTGCAAGAATTTACTTTATATTTACTAGCAGCAAGTATTTCCAAAAACAGTCGATCATGTTTCCACTAGACGGTACTGTGCCACGAGACAGTCTAGGAAGCACAAACACGCTCACAACAATCTCTACTCTTAACTTTCTGCTTCCAAATGTGGAAAACAATCCAATCCAAGCATAGGATTTAAATGCCAACAACAACATGCATTCAACTTAAACCCAGAAAGCATCAAAATTTACACACCGTTTTCCAACGCAAACTAAACCCACAAAGCAAAAACCTAAGCCCAACAAGCAACGAATGTGATAAAACCAACAAGTTAACGCAGTTGACACAAAAGGACAAGAAAAGGACCAAAATCCCAAACTCAAATTTTGAAGTGTTTACCAGCACAAGTCTTCTCCTTCATGAGTTTATAGATGAGGACCGAAATTCCAATAGAATGAACAGCCTCGGCGGCAACAAAGAGGCTGTCGTGATCGTGAACCACCACCCTGAGGAACACCAAAGCCGCAATCCCGGAGACCACCCCCAGAAACGCCTTGATCTTCGGTGGTTGTCTCCTCACCCATGTTGACACAGTTTGGATCGGTCTCTTGCTTGCCTTCATCTTAATTAGCTACCTGACTAACTCCCCTAGTACTCCCTTCCCTTCCCTTCCCTTCCCTCTCCTCTCTGAGTGTTGTACCGTTGTTACAAGTGAGGGGTGAAGTTATGATGTATTAATGTCTTCTTCTTTTCTTTTGTTTATGGTTGTTGGGGGTATTGGAAATGGTGTTTTAGTGAAGTCGAAACTGTTCAGTTGTTGTTGTGTACGTGTACACGTGTGTCACAAAGAATTGAAGGTTTTCTTTCTTTGGTTGCTTGTTTTTTCTTTGTCTTCAAAGCTGAACAGGTGAGTTTGGTAATAAGTAGGAGTTGTGTTTTTTGGGCTGCTCAACTGCCAGGTGTTAGGATATATTGCCCAAAGCCCACTAACGGAGTGCCATGTCATTGAACCAATAAGATTGTGCCATGTGTAGCTTTATCCTTTAAAATAAACCATCACTCTTTTTTTTTTTTTCCATTTGGCAAAGTGGTCCTTTGACTCCTTTCTAATTTTTCTTAGTAGTTTCTCTTCTTGAAGAGTTTGATCCACTAAGATTCGTTGAACTACATCTAACGGTTGACAATATATTATTCTAAATTGATTGAGCAAATATTTCTATAGAATTTATATATCTTGCAAAATGGTGTTCTACAATCTTTCTTTCTGCTTTGACGTATAATGTTAAGCATGTGAAACACAACATGTGCAGGCAGCGGATTCTATTTTACGTCACTGCATAATATTTTCTGACGAGCGTACAAGTTTCTGCTAAAAATCATGTGCAGAGAAAGGGAATAGAAGTGTAGATCAGTATTTGACCTCAGGAATATAATAAAAGCGATTTTATTTAATTCAAAAGCTCCATTGACTCCTAGAAAATTAATCAAAATTAATCCAATACTTCAATGTGAAAATCTAAATCATAGTTATGATGTCAACAAGTCCACTAAACAGAACCAATCTAGCATCAGGGCCTTTTTATTATTATTTGACAAGATTAGGTCACATTGAAACCACGATTACAAGAGGAAAGGGTGCGGATTACAACGAATAAGAATTTCAAAGCTAATCTTCACAGAAAATAGACTGAAGTTCTTCTTCCGGGGTTGACAAAAGCCAGCTTGGAGGTAAGAGTCCCATCTTGGGCTGCATCTGCCAAATCAATGAGCAGCAGCATAATTGGGCTTTAAGCTTCACGCCCACAGTGTCGATAAGCATCAGTTGCATATGAAAAGCACCATAATCCTCTTATATGTGGGCTAGGCCGTATCCGATCCCAAAATGGGCACATGAACTTTCTAGATTGCTCCCTCTATATAAAGGAGAGAAAATTTCCAAGAAGGAAAAAGAAAAAGGGAAGCAACCTAGCTCCTGCTTGGTTGTGGTTGTAAGCTGTAACTACACCAACAGAAAGGGAAAAACACACCCTTCTTGTGGGTTACATGTAGAGATGTGAAGGTACTAGTTTACACAACTCCTGATGGGAGACGTACAACCAGTTGTCCACCAAAGATGCTGAAGACAAACCAAAAAGAACAGATCTTTTAAATGAGTTAACTGATACGAAGAAGTAAATATATATATATATATATATATATATATATATATATATATATATATATATATATATATCCAACAACACAAGATCATGAGATGCAAATTAATTAACCTCTTGACATAGTAGTAGCAAAAATCTGCAAGGATGAAAGTCTGGACAATTTCTGAGAGTAAAACCATGCAAGGCCATAATCCATAGCCTAGTGCTATCAACAATTGTCCTCTACTCTCTACCATCTGTGAACAAGAACGGACACACATATATTACTGCATGCCTGAAATACCCTGCCAAGTTTGCCAGAATATTTAAAAGAATGGGCCATTTTAAAGACAGAAGATTAATCACTAGTATTTAACAGGAAAGGAAAACTATCAAGTAAAGTCTTTTGTGTTCTTATGACACAACTTCATGATATAAAAAAAAAAAAAAAAAAAGAGTTTCAAACCTGTAGAACCCAGAAGGCCCAATTCAAGAATCTAGCAACTCCAAGCGCAAATACGTAATGTGCTGTGAATGGTTCAACTATCTGAAATCAGAAGTGTAAACTGAGGAAACAAGAACATTTCTGTAAACTTCACCCGCATCCGCATACAAAATGAAATAATAGGCCTGGGGTTCAAACTTCAAAGAGTATCAGTTGACAAAAAGAAGCATAATTGTCGTGGGACTAAGAAAGCCAATTAAGCTCTATATTTATGTTGTTATAATTTAACCAATGGGATTGATTCATGTAATAAGGGACTTAGTTCCGCACCACAGGGAATCTCACCCGCCATAGCCAGGCAACCTCAGTCGGATCCCGGCAAAACTCCGGATACTAGATGGGCAACCAAAAAATATGCTATTATAATTTAATTAGTAATACCTTTGTGTTCTGCATTAGAATTAGCTGAGGTAATACTGAAACAGCTTCAAGGTAATCACAAAATGCGAAGCAAATCCTGGGGATGAAATGATATCGTAAAGTTGGATGAATAAGCAAAGATAGCACAGCACAAGGTATAACCTGGTAAGAGGAACAACGCATATCAGATGTATCATGAAAAGACTAATAATCAAACTACAAGTTACCAAACTTTAACCGGAATGCTCAGCTAAGAGGAGGCCGAAAATTGCAAGAAAGTATAAATTCAATGTTAAAATTAGCAAGTCCAAGCAAGAATGATATATGATTAAATGAACGAATTAATTCTCATGGACAGAGGAGACTCACCACATAGTGTATAGGACATTTGTCTTTGTCTTCCATGTAACTTGACCTTAATTTGAAGCGAATCATATAAATTACCCAGAGTGTGGCGACCAATGTAGCTGTGTCAATTAACGCAATCATGCCAATTTCCATGGCTAGAGAGCAACAGAGTCTGACGGCTAAAAACATAGCCGTTAGTTCCTGTGATTTCAGTGAAAGACCTAAATAACAGCAGAGGAAGCAAGATTTGTTCACACAAGTAGGAAACCAAAATGGTAAGAGTCAAATGAAAAAGAACCAAACTTTAAGGTAAATTAAGACAACAAAAGTATTTCCAATAAAAGGACCAAAATCCAAACTTCTTTTAAGTGCTGGGTGTTTAATTACCAGCACAAGATTCTTGCTTGATGAGCTTGTAGATGAGGACAGAGATTCCGGTAGAATGTACAACCTCGGCAGCAACAAAGAGGATGCCATGATAATGATTGTGAACCACCATCCTTAGAAACACCAGAGCCGCAATCCCGGAGGCCACCGCCATTGTCGCCTTCTTCTTCGGCGGTTGTCTCCTCACCCATCTTGACACCGCGTGGATACCTTTCTTGGTTGCCTTCATCTTACCTGATGGATCCTCCATCTATCTTTTCCTGTGCTTTCTACTACAATGAGTGCATTGAGTGTTACCTCTGTCCGTTTTGTTTTAAGTTGTTCAGTACTTACACCTTTACGCGCCAATCCGCGGGTTATGAATGACATGGACAGCCCAGTAAGGAAATGCCATGTCAAACAACCAATCACATATTGGCACGTACACTATATTCCTTCCGGAAGGTGGCACTTGCATTTTGCATGCTGGTCTTTTCCTTTTCCTTTTTTTTTTATTTATTTACCAAATTAGGAAGGGGTTCTTTTATTTTGTTAGCGCTAGTTTGGTTTTCTACATTAGTTGTCTAATTGACATGGAAATTTGGATCACCTTTTTTTTTTCATGTGGTATCCGGAGCTATGCCCCAACGGATTCAACTCGGGTCGTGCACCTTAGTATGGTGGATGAGTTCCCTGTTGGGAATTTTCTGCATACACGAAAACTCGAACCCGAAACCGAAACCAAGCCGCCCTATTGATATATGAATATTGGAGCACCTTAATTTTTCTTGTAAATGTGGTCTTAATATGGTGTGAACATCGGCGTTTGGCACAAGAAGAATAATACGGGGGATTTGATTAAATCCAGCAACTTCGTTAACTCCTGGAAAATCTATCAAAATTAAAGCAATATACTTGAATATGAAAAATTAAAAGTAGAAAATGTAGTGTCAATGAGTCCATGAAGCAGATCTTTTCATTAAAGGCTCCATTTGCTTGTCTTCTTCCAATGCTATCATGCCCAGATGAGATGGATCTTCTAGCAACATCTTGGCCACCAAGTACCCTGCAATGGACCATGTTTGGAACTTGCGGGCCTGTTTTCCAATATACCTACCAAGCTTCCCATCATAATATTCAGGCCAGTGATCCTTTGATAACCTGCTTTCTGCAAGCTCAATGGCACGCCTTGCAATCTGTGGACGACCAGTCTTGATACAAGCAGCTGTCAGGAGCCATAGTAGGACTGCATAGCAACAAATAATAGCAATCAGTGATCTCCTGAAGAGAAATACCAAAAGATTTATTTCATACTCATACTAATAGTTACACTGATGGAGACTAATAGTAAACTGTTTTGCTGCTATGCGTAGGAGTACTGATTATATGCATTTATGCGTAGCCTGCCAAGCAAGTTTAAAATTCAAGTTCCACATTATGATTTTTGACTTCCTATCAGGAATTATGAGTTTTTCTTCCTCCTCTTTTTTTTTTTTTAATCAGCGAAAACAATGTATTTTTCTCTCTTTTTTATATATCAGGAAACATAAGCAGAAGCTCACCAGGCCAGGATCCTCCATTGTGGTAACTCCACCTTGTATTCTTGGGGTCACATCCTGTGACAATTCTCCACTCATGACCTTCTATGGCTGGATAGCATATCTTGAGTGGCATTTCTCCAACCAACTCCTGCCAACGGGACTCAATGAGATCCATAATTGCTGAAGCCTGCTCTGGAGTTGCCAAAGATGACAAGATTGCAACACAATTCCCAAGGCAGAACCAGCGGAAGTCCATCTTTGAAGGGCTCACATTGCCAATGAAGTAGCCGCCACGGATAGGCATGAAATCGAACACCCAATCAGGCAGAGATTCTGGTATGACATTGAACTTGTTAACTGCAGTATGAGAGTACTCTTCTGTTTTGTATCGATAGATATCATTCAGCTGCTTCAGGTCCAGCCAGAAGTAGCTCCTCATGTGGTAGCTTAATGCATGGAGCCTCTTAACAATCCGCTCCACAAATTCTTTGCCTTCATCATCTTGTTTTAGTAAAATCAAAGCACACCTTAATGCCATAAAGAAAAGTGCCTGTATCTCAATAGGATACCCATAGACACCCTGAAAGAAGAGATAATGATAGAATTAACTTGCAAGTAAAATGCCAGTGAAGCACTAGATATGATTGGTTTGCACATTGACATTTTCGCCTTTCCCCATAATACTAAAAGCTGCAGAATGAGGTATTTTCATTACTGCTTTAGGCAAGTAGAACGGATTAAAAAGATTAAGTAGAATTTTTGAAATGCAGAACACGGAAAATTAGCAAGATTCCATCAATATGAGTCACCATTTTATGACACGTGAATAGGGAGTAAGAAACACCTTCTGGGGATAAAAACATTAATCTAGACAACACCAAAATTGATAAGCAAGAAGAATAAACTGTGACTAGTAAACCAACCATTCTACGGTCAATCATACAGCATCCATCAGCACAGAGCAGAGTTGGGAATGTGTCAAAGCCTTCTGATAGGCACAAGCTCAAGATAAGGCGCATACCCCTTTGGCATTCAGGCATTTCTGCCAAGGAAGAGTCCCCTGTAGACTTGGTATATGCACGAAGCAATATAATCCACCAAAATCCAGAGTCAACAGGAGCTACTCTTCCAATTGCACTCTCGCCAAAGTCGGCAATTAAGGTCTCAATATCTCTCTTTGCATCATGAAGCACTTTAAAGCTTGCTGGCATTACTCCCTCACCTAGCTTGAACATGTCTACTTTTTTCTCCCACGACTGGAGGCGTAGAGTTTTCAAGAGAAAATTCTTCACTACGCTGTGTTCCCCGTTCATTAGAAAGGCCAAGGCACTAGGCACAAAATCTCTAACAAATACCTGCAAAGTGTTAGCAGAATTAGTATTTGCTTTCATGGCTGAACTGAAATGGAGAAAAACTATAGATAAACATATACCATTTCTTATGCACCATAACCACACTTTAAAAAACTCTGCAGTTCAAATATCATATACACCAAAGTTCATAGAACCCATTTTTGTTTATAGAAATTCTGTAGCAAGATTAATCACCTGGTCATAGTTGAGTTCTTCTGAGGAATGGTCCAGTGCAGCAATAGTTCCAACAGGTTGTCCACGGAAGTAGACTAAGGATCGCCTCAATGATTCCCATGCATCAGCTACCATAGGATGGGACTCAAAATAGGTGCTTGACATTGGCGAATTCAGACCAGAGCTAGGCCTCCTTCCTGGCGAATTCATATGCCCATTTTGCTCTATCCCGCGCGAGGAATCCTCATGATTCCTATGTATACTACCACCTGAGAGTTCAGTAATAGTGTGTGGTCTATCATCAAAGGAACCGTTCCTTTCCACATTAATAGGCCTAGGCCTATCCAGTAATCTCAAAATCTCAGAGTCTATTTCAACCGTGATTCCTGTCTTCTCCAACCTCTTCACACTTCCATTTTGACACACATCCAAGGCAGCAATTGGAGACATTCTTGGAACTTTTATAATCAGAATATTTTTCTAACACCTTTGAAAGAAAATGAACATAGTAAACCTGAAGATTTCAGGACACAATATAAAGGAAAGAAAGAGGCCTAGGAAGCACCGAGGTTAGAAAGAAGAGAACCAAACACCCTCTTAGTACGCATCAACTAATGAGAGGCACATGCCTCATTCATGTCTGGCATTTTACATGAGGAGCTTAGGTGTAAAAGCTCATTCCTACGTGGACTATCTTGTAAGAACCGATACTTGCCCTGGGAAATTTCTCCTACACTTTTGTCCTCTTAAACCTTAAACTAAAGAATCAAAAAAGGCATAATTAGGAAACCAATCCATTATCCACCCGTCTCGATTTGGGAAGATTTCAGTTCCCAACCTGTAGAAACTTTTTTGTTGTAATTTTGTAAAGTTTCTGTTTTAGTAGGTTGTGAGTGGTGACGTACTATTTTGTACTGTGACACCTGAATCCGTGGAAGATACGTGGCGCATTATCACTAGTGAAATGTGGAAATAGACTACGACAGCCCATTTGTAAAGGCCCATTTTATGAGCCCAAGGAAAGCCAGCTCCATCCTCCTTTTAAACACTCACTGACAAAACGACACCTCACTCATCTCACATCACATTCCTTTTTTGAAAATTTCAATCACAACGGTCCAATCTCAGAAATATTTCCGTTCAAAGAAAAAAAATCTCTGAAACCCTAAAAAGTGACAAGAGAGTTCCTGCAAACGATCTGCTTCTTCTTGCTTCTTCTTCAAACGGTAAAGTTACCAATGGGTACTAGGAAGGGTTCTTCGTCTTCTTCCGATAGAGCAAAGTGGGGCAAAGTGTTTGACGGGTTGGTGAAATTGATAAAGAACCAGCAAGAACAGCTTGAAACGATCCTTTCAGAGAGGAAATTGCTCGAAGATCGAATTAAAATGCAACACGAGAGATGGGTCTCCGATATTCGCCACTATGAAAGTCAAATTACCCAGGTGTGCTTCAATTTCATGGAAAGTTCGGTTCTTTGTGGGTTTTATAGTTTAGGGTTTTGGGAAATTTGTAAAGTATTGAATTTTTTTTGCAGATGAGTAATGATTTGACGGAAAAAGAAATGACTTGTTTGGTTCTCGCTGCAAAGTCTGAACTGCTGACCGGATTAAAGCAGAGAGAGGCTTCTTTTAACAAATTAAAATTAGGTCAGTTTTCATTGTTTTTACTATCTTCTGTACTGGGTCCTTATATATTGTTCTTTGTGTATTAAGGCAAGGAGATAGGAAATTTTGAGACTTTTCGTGCCTGTCTTAGATTCAGAGGTTTCGAGGATGTTGGGAATGGAGTGCTAGGGTAATCTAGAATTTACTTTATAAAAGAATTTGTCCTTGCTTTTTCACTGAAAGAAAAGGAATATATGCTGTGATTTCAAGTTTTTTTAACCTGGAAAAATGATGAAGTAAGTTCTTTGTAATGCCAGAAATAATGTATGTATAATAAGCCGGGAACTGTGCTCCATGGAGTGTCGATGCACTAGCACAGTGCTGGGGGACTAGAAGTAGCGATTGCCTTGAGTATAATTGCATGCAACACTCTTCACAGAATCCATTGGAATTGTGTTCAGTCCTTGTCTTTGGTTTGGAATAAAATGTCTGCAATAAGGACAACGATAATGGCATCAACTGAGGTCACTTTGATTTGAATTAACTGTTTCTCTTTCATTGATTTTTGGGAGATTGAGTTTGAGTGCATTTGGGTTTGTGTTGTTGGTTTGTATGATTTTTAACATTGCTTCTTATCACCCATGATTGCAGAGAAAGTTGAAGATGAATTGGCAGATTTCAGAGGGTGGTTTGACTATCTTTCTGATAAGCTAAGTGTATGTTCCAGAACACTTGCTTCTGGTATTTCTTCTATGCTCTCTTCAGTATGCTGTTCTGAATTTTCATTTTGCTTTGTCATTTTCAGAAAAGTTCCAAAGAAAATGAACTTCAAGAAGAAAGAAACAACACATTGAATTCTGCTGGCTCTAAGACTTTGAAAGATGAAGTGAGAAGATTGCAGCTTCAGTATGAAAAGCTTTCCTCTGACAAGAGTAATGAGATATCGGCTCTCTTGAGTGAGAAACAATTCGTATGGAATCAGTATAATATTCTAGAAAGCAATCTCTCAAACAAGTTAGAAGGAAAACAAGCAGAGGTTGAACAAGCCAATGAGAAAATTGCTAAACTTCTTGCCACTCTGGAGTCTCTTCAGTCCTCTATCTCTGAAAAGGATGAAACAATTGGGAGATTAACTGCTAAAGTGTCTGAGATGGAGACTGACGGAATTAGATGGAAGCAAGAAATTTCCAAACTCTCTCAGGAGTTGGAATTGTTAAGGAAGTCTACGTGTTCGCAGACACCTGTGTTGAAAGCTTGCAAAGGAAGAGCTAAAACTTCCAGGTTGCAAGGTGCAAGCAGTGGCCAGGAAAACATTGTTGTGAAGAAAGAATTAGTATCCAACAGACTTGCAACTTTTCCTGTCAAGAAGACTGCAAAGGTACATCTATGAATTCCTTGTTTCACTAAGTAGGTTATACTTGTTTCAACTCGTATGTCTGCATCATTTGAATTGATGGAATAGAGTACTTGTGATTGTCAAAAAACAGAAGATGTACATCAACCCATTTATAAAAGTATCAGGAAATATTTGATGTGACTTTAAGTTTCCTATGAGTTCTAACTCAAGTTGGATGAAGAAGGTAGTTTAAATTTCACTACCAGTTGTTGTAAAAAGGGTGGGATATAACAAGTTTTGGCTTGTGGTTCAAAATGCATTAAGAGATTAGTTTGTATACAGCACTTTACGTTTCTACTCCTTGTTGTACAGAGAGATTAGCTTAAATTCATATATTGTGACTTGTGGCTCCCACTCATTACTTACGACTTATGATTTAAAGCTGGAGTAACTTTTCCAACTCAGAATGAGCCTATATGTTGTATTCATAGCAAAGTAGTTCAGGCCACATTTATAGAATGCAATTTTAATGAATAATTCTCTCATATCATTTGTAGTATGTTTGAATGGCTTAAGGATTCAGAGCAACAACATATTGGAAACTATCTTCATTTCAATTTGGTGATAACTTAAAACCCTCGCAGTTTGTCCTAAGATGCAGCATGCGGTCATTTAGTACTGTCAAATGAAGCATATTGGCATATAGTTTGTCTAGGTCATTTGCCCTAGTGTAATGCATCAGCCCTTTTTTTTTTTTTTGGAACAATGTAATGTATCAGCCTTGAGCTTTTGCAAAGTTTACTGGTCTTAGGTGCTGACTGTACTGTGCATTTTTTTGTTACTTAGGATAGCAAGAGTTTGAAGAGAGGAGAGGTCGAGATTATTGACATTCAGGATACTCCGAAATTGTTCACTTCCTCCTTTAAAATTCCTAAGTTGAAGATTGTATCTACTGTTCGATGACTTAACCATGCTGACGCTCTGTACTTCCTAGTCTGAAGAGGAGTAGCATCGTCCGTCTATGGATCTGTCTCTCTTCTATTCCGATGTATGTGTCTGTTGTAATTTATATATGAAATGATGTGTGTGTGATTTTTGTTTGTAGCCATATTCAACCTTTAGATAGAATGTCTCCATTCGAGTAGGATAGTGGCGACCTTAATTATTGTACTTTGCCTTGGTCACGATTAAATGAGCGTACCGTGCCATCTTTTCTGCCGTACATATGTTACGATGCTATGAGAAAGAGAAGGCGGCATTCTGTTATATAACACATCTGTCACTGCTTTGGCACAAAAATAAAATGTATGTGCTTACTCCAATGGGTGGCCATATGGTTCAGCACGACTGATCCTTTGCCTTCTAAACTTGCTCTCTTCTCACTTCATTTACTTTTTCAATTATTGTCATAATTTCAAAACTAAGACCAATCATCTGACCGGTTAAAATAATGATTTAATCATGGTGAAATGTGTGTGATTTAACAGTTTCCACAGGACTAGTATCAATTTTGGGTTAACAGAATCGAACTGGCCGCTCGGGTATGGTCCTTAAAACATTGATTTGCTAAAGCCTGAATTCACCATGCTAATTGCTGAAGATTGGGTTGAAATGAGTAGTTTCTGTAAGTGGCTGTATATGAAGCAGTGGCTGTATTGGGATTAGTATCGATTAGATCGCATTGGTGCTGCAAATGGTTGATGTTAGTGATGAACTTGGTTTGTGCATTAGCATTTTGGAACGGGATATGAAAACGTTGTGAAACAATCCATTAACCTGATCCTGTTTCTGATTAAAGAAGAAAACCAATCCTGTCATTAATCGAGTTATTTTTTACAAAAAAATCATGTTAAGAGATCAAGGACAACTCCCTGGGATCACTTGGAGGGCCACTGACTTCAGTGTCCAAGATGTCCAACTACAAAGTGTGATTTTAGGAAACACCATAATCCAGGACATAACACTCCACGATCTCTATTTGCAGCCCAAAAGGCAATTATTCGTGCTAGTTAGTTCTAGAACTAGGTTCGTTTTCACTGCCATGGCAAATAAGTAGCCAGAAAAAATGGAGCAAAAAATTATGTTCTAAAAACTAACACAAAGCATTCTTCTAACACGGGAAGTAGTAAAGCTACAGGGATTAAGGTCAATGAAGTTGCAGCGCATTAGAAATATTGTACATGAATGGAGAAGAAGCAGCACGAGAGATAATAGTAGAGGGTTAATGCACAGGATTTCAATCTGAAAAAAGGCAGACACACCAGATTGTAGATGAGGCATATTGCAAAATCTGGTGAAAGTATGCTCAGGTGTTTTGAGGTTGCAGGGCGGATTACATAGTGCCCAGTTAACGCCTCTTAGCTTTAGCTTTTGTATTGACAACTCTTGGCCCTTTTAGTGTTTCTTTTCTGGCACCTTAACTTTAGCATGCCTGATTTTAAAGCTGAAAGCCTACAAGTTTCATTATTCAAGATAAGTCCTACTAGTACAGAAGAGAGTAGTGAAGAGGGTAGCTGGCTAGATCCTGAAATCAGCAAAATTGGTACATAACTTTAGTTAAACACCAGCATCAGATTGGAAGGCAAAAGTGAAAGACACCACAAAACCAACAAACTGCAAGCAAAGCGTAACCAGTACAGCATCACATGCTAGCTAAACTACCAAAAGGAGAACTCGTTTTGCACATGGATGAAAGATGACTTAGTTAAGTAACCTCTAATAATTAGACCTCCAAACAATCGGAGACCACATGGACTGCAAAGAAGACCGATAAGAGACCATCACCAGAAGCAGCACCACCAGTGCTATCACGCCCCATGGCAGGTTCCAGGATCTGTAATTAGGCGAGCCATACTCTATTTTAGTCCTGGGAAACATGAACCTGTCAAACTTGGATACAAACTGAGCCAGGAATATCAGGAGAACTGGCACGAACAAGAGAAACAGCTTGAAGTTGATGACAGTTTCTTGCATCTGGTTCTTGTAGGCAAGATAGCTAGGTACGTATAACAGTACGAATATTATCAGCAGAACTGCAACTAAAGGCAAAGGAGGTGGAGACATGGAGGCTAGAGTACGCTCCGTCCACTCTTGCTTCCATGCTGGACCCCTTCTGTCTCTCCATAACCAGCTGTTTTTTTTTGCTTTTATTATGGTTTCTCTAGGTTTCTTTGTTTCTGATGACGAGGACTTTATACAGCTAGAGGAGGTGGAATCCTGCATGCTGGTTTGTCTTCTTTAGCATAAATTCGCAGCCTTTGAATCTATCCTCAACCGACCAATCTTTTGGAGTCTTGAGCTCATGCCACTGAGATGGTTTGATACCCCAATGATTTGTTTTTTTACATGTTTTAAATTGAAAGTGCACGGTATATAGTAAGGGAGAATATATGCCCACTTCTTTGCATGCAATGGAAGCATTTAATTATTGACTCCAACGATCGGATATTTTGCTCGAACCAATGGAGTATTTTGCTTTGGCCAGCCCATATGTATCCAATTTAACCATATATTGGATGCACAAGCTTCAATCCAAGAAGTTTAAATAAACCTTGGAATTCTTGTATGAATACATGATACATCCATTTGTCGTCCTCCCTGCCCACCGATTTTCTCTTTTTAACAGTTGCTCCCTTTAATTACTTGAAACCGCAACTATTTTTTCTAGGCTTATGTATATACGATCTCTTCGGTCAAATACTCAAAAGCATGTCCAAAAGAATTCTAGGCAAACAAATGTGTATCTCAAGTTCACAGCGAAACACACTGCAAAGCCAAACAAAGAAAACACTGGAAAATTAGACAGGGTGAACGAGGGGAAAAAGGAAACGGGTACAGTACCATGGGATTGACATGTCGTTTCCTGGGAAAAAGATTCGAAAAAAATTTGGACCATTTCTCGATTTGTGCGTGTCATCCTTGCGCAGGGGCCATGCTAATCTTCTCTGTATCGTTCCAATTTTATCGGATGTCCCCGAAGGGACAAGTGATGTGGTACTGGTACATGCATATAAAGCATAATGGGTACTATTATTTGGCCGATGTGGGATACTGGTCTAGTATCAGACATAAGGTTCTCGACTGGGGTCTTTGCTAGAAGTCTCTACTCTCCAACAGCACCTAACTAGAGTGTAATCATGCCACACAACACAATCATACACATGAGGGCAGCAAGTGTCAATAATTTCAACTGGCAAGAACTCCATCCTCATCAAGTTTTTCTTCTATGAACAGGTTTTCCACAGATGCATAAGAAAACTAGGACAAGCACAGACATGGGAAATTTTGGAACAAAGGAATAAGAGAAAAGCGATGGAGAATGCCACACACACACACACACAAAACAGGCATAAGTTCACCCCTTAATACTAACACAGTTCAAATAGTGAAAGCCATCCCATGACTGGTTCTCATACTTATTTTCGCCTGTGGTCTCCTAGTACAACTTTTCAACCTAGCAAGGAAACAATGCACCAAAGGGAATGCCAGTGCTTGGGCCTTCCAAGGTGTAAAACAAAAATTTCTAGTAGAGTTGTCATCATCTCAATGACAGACTGCACTGCTAAAACTAGAATCATAAATTAGTTCAATTATATCTGCTGTCATAGATAGCTCAAAAGATTTGCAAAATCAATAAAAAAAGGGAAGCTGGTATAATTTAATTTGCCCAGAAAGAGGAGCTTTATTGTTCCTCCAAGCCAGTTAATAAGAAGTGTGAACTCCGAAATTTTCTGTCAGCGATCAATCATTTTTCTATTAGATTTGTATACATCGTTATTCATCAAAATATACAGCAAAAATTGCACATATAACTTTATGCCGCTGCTAGCAGGCACATGAAAATGTTAAATCATGATAAACCAACATGTTTTCTAGCCTTCTGAATATTCCTATGGACAAATTACTTGTCAGCTACAACAAGGCCTAGGAATGAAAGAAAAAGAATGCAAGAGACGGAATTTTAAAGGAAGACCTCGCCAGTAACCAGCAATGAATAAAAGCAGAACATGTGGTGACTATTCTGTGTTCAATATTTTAACTTAGTGTTCAGCAATAAAACGCATAGGCATTCATACGCATATTAACACTATAATTAGCCAACAATTAACACGATTCTTTCCTCGATCAAATACTAAAAACCAACAACCAACATCACATTCTATTGCGTGTCCAAAAATAACACCAGGCAAACCAGCGAGCGAAACATAATGCATGGCCAAACAAGAAAAAAACACTGGAAAAATAGACGGGGAACAAAGGAAAACAGAAACCGTACCAGTACCATGGGGTTGACATGTCGTTTTCAGGAAAAAAGATTGAAAAAAAATTTGGACCATTTCTCGATTTGTGTGTGTCATCCTTGCGCAGGGGCCATGCTAATCTTCTCTGTATCGTTCCAATTTTATCGGATGTCCCCGAAGGGACAACCAGGCTTGCCCGTCTCTTACTTATATAGCCTTATACTCTTCACTTCATAGGCGATGTGGGACGCGAGCTACAAACTGGACGGACTCTGACCACATAACGCGAACGTCTATCTATAGTGAAAAAGAAAACAAAAACGATATTGGAAAAGAAATCATATAAACAGAGCAACAAATGATAGCTAGAATGTGAAAAGAGGTAAAAACTTTGAATCTAGGAGAACTAACCTGAAGCTTACCTGGAGCAAGGCGTCAAGCTCACCGATGAACTTTTTTGGCCCAAACACTAATAATATAGACATGCAGGTCCTCGTCCAAGCAGAAGAAGTCGTGATTCTTCGTTCTTGAGAAAGAGAGAAAAGAAAAAACAAAAAGGGAACAAGCATGAAGTGGAGCTCAAGCTCCAGATAAAGAGTGATCTAGTGATTGGTTTTTTTGTAACTGCGAATTAATAGTCTGATACCAAGCAATGGTGACTTGACATGACCACTTAAGTTCTGACTGGATTGGTGCCACAGCTTAACATTTGAAACAGTGAATTACTAGCTCTTGAAGTGTGGGTCCATCCTAAGGACAAGTGCGAGCCATTGATATTAATGACCACTTGCCTGATGATTATCGTTTGGTCACTTTTCACTAGGGTGCATTGTGATTATACGACAAGAAAATGAACGGACTTGATTCTCCTTTAACAGGAAAAAGGTTGATTACGGGACTATCGAGTAGCCAGCCACCATTGAGCAACACAAACATTGACACCAAAATTCCAATTGATTTTACGATGCGAAAATAATTTTTTTTTTCAGAATAGGAAAATAGAACATAATTTTTTATGGAAAAAAATAGATTATTAAATTGCTGTATATGTGTGCTTAGTCAGTTGAATGCTAGTGTTTTTATTAGTCTTTTTTAAAAAAAAAAAAAACAAATCCAATTGCTGCTTAAGAATAAAGGCGCCTAACGTTAAACAACAACAGGAAAAAAGGAGGGCGCCCTAACGTCCAGAACGCACCGTTTTGCACGAAACAACTAGTTCAACCGGAACACGGATGGGGGCAGAGCCAGGAGGAGCAGGAGGCACAGCTTACGCCGTTCAAAATTCCTGATCTGAAAACCCCTCAAAACGCTGCGCACTCCTTTTCCCTCTTCTCCTCCAAAAGAAAAAAAAAATTAAGGGTTTCTGTTAATCTCCCCTAAAACGCAACAATGCCATCTGAGGATTCAAAACCCGTGAAGAAGAGGAACGAAGAAGTAGAAGAAGAGGAAGAAGAGGAGGAGGAAAAGAGCTTGAAGTCCATTCTCCAAGCCCGCAAAAAGAACCCCACCAATGCGGGCTCTTCTTCGGCCACCAAACCCCGCCCCACCAAAGCTGCCAAGAAAGAAGAGCCCCTCGACGACGACGACGACGACTCCGATTATGATAAACCCATTAAGGCTAGTGCTGCTAAAGTGAAGAAGGAAGTCAATGGGGGAGGTATTAAGGCTCAAACCAACGGGGGAGGTATTAAGGCTCAAACCTCTGCTGGGTCTCGCTCTAAACCTGCTAGTAAAGTGAAGAAGGAAGAGAATGACGAGGATGATGACGATGATGACCGCAAACCCATTGCCAAAAGGCCTTCTGCTGCTGCTGCCAAGGCTGATAAGGTTTGTGCTTTTGGCTTTCTTTTTGGTGAAAATCTGTTCTTTATCGGTTTATGGAGTCTCTCTGGTTGTCTTTCTAGTGTTGCATTGTGCATTGTGCATTGCTTTAAATGTTCATGGTAGAAGACTAGGGATGATTGAGCATGAAAACTAGGTTGCTGTCAGTTCAGTGGAAATGAATAATATGTGGTATCGAATTTTCTGGCTTGTTTTTGTGTACTGCTCGCTGGATTTTTGGGCCTGATTTTATGGATTGGGTTTAAGGAGTTGAGCAAGAAGAAGAGGACAAAGGAGGAAAGCAACAAGGAGAATGTCGCAGCTCAGCAAGCTGGGAAGAAGGAGAAGAAGGTTTATGACTTGCCAGGCCAAAAACGAGACCCTCCTGAGGAGGTATTCTTATCGGTTTTGTAGATTTGGTTTGAGATCTTCTCTTCTGTTTTATGATTGTTTGAGTCTATTGGTTTTTCTGCTATCCATGCTTGCAGAGAGACCCACTGAGAATATTTTACGAGTCGCTGTACGAGCAGATTCCTGAGAGCGAGATGGCACAAATCTGGTAATGCTTTTCGGGGTAATTGCATGTTCAAATTTCTGTGTCTGATCTTCAATTTATTTTTGTTTTTTGTTTTTTGTTCTCTTACCTTGTATTGGTTAAGAATTGGATGAACATTTTGTCAAGGCAGCCACCATTTCTAGTGCTTTCCTCCGTCTCTTACCCACGTTTATTTCAATCTAAAGAATGGAAAAGCTCTGCCTTTTCATAGAATTCTGCAGTGTAGACACATCCATAAAAAATATTTCGATGCATGATAGACATGCTAGAAAATCTGTTAGAAAGACAAACATCTTGTGCATAGAAGTGTAATTGCTGCCCACAGCATGGTGTGCAGATTTCCCTTGAGCCTTGAGAGACGCTAACACAACCATATGCTGTATGAATTTCTTTTTGTTTTTCTTTATTATCTATAGCATCTTGTTCCTTGAGGTAAATATCCCTGAAATGAGAGACAGGAACAAACAGGCTTTTCTTGTGTGTGCATTTCAAATGGCTCCCATGCGCTAATTCAATTTTGACACCCATTCCTGGAAACAAAAACTTCCTTGCTATGCCCTGAGAATTAGCATGCTCCATTGCTCTCCAAACTTCAAGTGTAAACAGCGTGAATTAGTAGTCAATTGCCCTGTCACTATTATCCTCTCCCAGGCCCTCACAGGCTTGACTTGCTCACTTCTGTGTATATTGCCATTTTCATTTTGTAACAAACAGAGATGGTACATCAGAATCACCTTTTGCTTCATTAATTATGCACTACTATGTTACCTCTCTGTATTGTGCCCCATGGATTGAATGTTTTGTTTGGTGGTTAGCTTTATAACTTGCTTCAAGCTGTCATCCTTGCTTTAAATTATTTAAAGGCTTCCTCCCTGATCATATATTTTAAGTAGGTCTGAATAACTTCATCATTCTACAGTATGCTGCTTGGCGTGAATAAATTTTTTGGCAATGTAAGCATCACATGCCACATCTATGATTGATTGGTCTTTTAGAGCTCACTTCTGACAAGAAAAATTATGTTTGTCAAATAGACAAGCAACACGTTGACTTCAACTTTATTGTCTATGGACTTTTGACTAGGAATGTTAACTGTGAACAGCATCTTGTAATGCTCTTTGGTAAAGGTGCACAGTCTTGTGTTCGATATTACTGTTATTTTTTGCCAATGATTGATGATATTGATAATTAAAAAAGATGATTTTACAATTACTCAAGAGCATTATTGAAAGAATTTGAGCTTGTTCCTCTTTCTCCCGGTTGTAGACCAACCTGAGTTATCTATGTTTTTCCGCTGAATCATAGTTTGTCCTTGCATATGTCTGGATCAATTTAACACTATGCCTAACATCTACCCTTTTTCTTTGTACTAAACAAAATAAGTCTTTTGTTTGAAGCATTATCAATCTTAGTGAGCTAAAACTGAAAAGGTTTAGAGGAGTTGTCCAGCCAAGCTGCCAGTTTGTTGAGTCTCCCGTGTACCAATGATGTACTCATGTTTTGAAAGAGGGTTATAATGAAAGCAACTGTCATGTTTGATCTGGTGATTTTGCTAATTGCAGCTGTTATATGCTCCCTTGTTCCTTTTATCTTCATTGTTTTTCACTCTGTTCATGTGTTAGTATGAAATTATATTTCTTAACAGTCCTATGTCTTTGGTCACAGGATGATGGAATCTGGTTTGCTTGCTGTGGAGGAAGCCAAGAACGTTTTTGAGAAAAAACAAAAGAAGGGGGCACGCAGGGTCACTTCACCAGCAAAAGCTGTCGCCGCCACAAAGAAGAGTCCGTCTACAGCTGCTTCACGTCAGAGTGCAGCCCGGGTTGCTTCGAATAAGAAGGTGACTCAACCCTGTCCTAGCACTGCATCAAAACAGCCTAAGAAGCGCAAGATTGAGAGCTCTGACGGTGATTCCGATGATGACTTCTGCCCAAGTAAACCAGCGAAGAAACATAGAGCATCTTAGACTAACCAACATTCATTGTTATTGTCATTGGAGCAACTTAGCACTCTTTTCACTAATTTATGATTGTGAACACTAAATCTGTACTGAACAGCCATGTTTATGCAGACTTGACTTTAGAAGGAAGTTGACACACCAGGGGGTAAAATCCAAGTTGCTTTTAATTCCCTCCAAGTTGCCTGGTGCAATCCCATAGTTTTTCCTGATTCTCCTATTGCTAGCAGCTCCTTATTTTTCCATTATTTTGGTTGGACTTTCTGCATTAGAAATTCATAATTAGACATAAATGGAATAAGTTGCAGAAGACTAAAATAACCTTCTCATTTCAACTTTGTCAGTAAAAAGTTCTGTTTTAAAATTCGGTTATTATAAGTTATAACATTGCTCGAATGGAATTGATCGAACCATCTTTCTTCAAAAACTCACCAATTTGTATGGATGCGCAGATATCCCTTATGATGCGAGGTCACCAATACCAAGCCTTATGGCCCAAATTTTGAACGGAAAGATCCCACAACTAAAAATTCCAGGGTCTAATCTGTAACTTGTTGTAAAACAAAGAAATATTTGAGAAGAAATTGGATGAAGAAGCATCAAGGAGGAAGAAAATTTTGGGAGGAGCTCGTCGGGTCCTTGTCCGGTTCATCAGTTTTCATTCTATTTATCAACTATATATATAGTACATAGGGAGGGGACAAAGTTCAATTTAGTCCCTCAAAATGACATTCACATTATTTTGATCCCTCAAAATAATATATTTATAACATAACTTTAGTAGTACAGGTTTTATTGGAATTGGAACCCGTTCCTTGGGGGGACTGGGGTTGGATAATAATAATTATCGTTTCCAATCAGGAAAAAGAAAGTGCTCGATGAACATCTTAACGAAATAATACCCAAAAATAGTGGATAATTGTCTACCAAAAAGTTCGCTATAGTCACTTATAACCAAAAAAGTAGAATACATACAGAGACAAAATTTTTCTTCTGCGTGGGCATTGGAAAAGCGAGATAGATTTCTCTTAAATTCTGCAAAACCAATAACGGGATTATTTATCGGATTTTTAGGTTACTTCAAGCGTTAAGAGTCTCAAGTTGACTAAGATGTTGTCTGGAAATCGAATTATATCACTAACGGTTCATATAGATATTTTAGCTACCCGATTAAGACTCTGGTAAAGAACATGAGTTTGTCTATTCTCAGGAAAAAAAATCTTGTGTAAACTTTTGGTTTTTTATACACAATTTCAAGCATTTCTTAAGGTCACTTTGTGTCATCAAATCGTTGGAAACCAGAGCATTTGTGCGGCTCCACGATGCTATGCTTTTGGGGAGAAAAAAGAATTAAGATATGGTAGCAATTATATTAACTGTAATTGTCAGCGAATGGTTTCCCAGGAAAAGAGCAAAGTAAAAAATTTATCAAACCGATCTCCTCATAATTTGAATGTGCATATGAAATAAGAACTGTGAAAATAAAAACTAAATTGTATTCATATATAACTTAATTAAATGCCAAACAAATTGACAAGAATGTGTTTGGATTAAATCATAAAAAAATTATATTTACTTGACATAAAATGATGTAAAAAAATAATGTTGTCAGAGAAACTCATTCCAAAGAATAATATATTACTTATCCTTATCTTTAAACAAAACCATAGTAAAGTAATATAAAAAGAAAAATAATTTACCCCAAAAGTCAACCCGTTTCACAAGAAACTAAAAAAGTAATTAGTTCTTTTTCCTATACGACCATTTTTTTTTTGCACTAACTCGTTTTTGTTTGAAGGAAAAGTTAATAATTTAATATCAATTACACAGATAGAAATTATTTTCACTTCAAAAGATGGTCTTCTTAAGTCTTAACTACACAACACACCAGTTGATTACCATCAAGAAACTAGAATAGGGCATCATTCGACCAATAAAAAACCTCAAAGTAGAAAAAAAAAGACCCGGAAATTACTCAACTGTTTTTCTTCAACAATATCATGAAAACTAAATCCTAATTCAACCAATTATCATACCCTCAAAAAATAGTTCACCATTTATAAAGAGTTACACCAAGGAGAGAAACATTGTCGACAAGTCAACGGTCCCAGCCAATGACTCCCAGTTCTTGACACCCTTAAAAACCGGTACCAATTCGGAAACTTTCGTGCACTATTCCTGTGTACTCACTCCTGTCTGTCTGTGCTCAATTCTCATTAAAAATTGGGAAAACTATTTATATAGAGAGAGTAGAAGTAGTAGTGACCCCTACTACCGACCGATATTACAGAACGCCAAAGAAGTAGCGGACTACTAAAAACTAGTACACCAACCATAGAAAAACCCTAGTACTCCTCAATCTCCCCTTTTTAAGTGCCACGTGTCGCATCCCACAAGCACAATAGGCTTCCCATCCCCTGTTCCATTATATGCCCTCAAAACACCCAATCGGCCAAACCTCGTCCCCAAGTAACACACATACGGCTCCTCTCTCTCGCCCCCCATATCTTCTCCTTCTCTTCTTAAAATCCCTCCCTATATATAATCTTGTTCCAAGAAAGAACCATTCTTTCCTACTGAACCGCTATTGTAGAAGCATACCCTCAATTCTTTTGGTCTTCTTGTCACTCTCTGTTTGTGTTTTATTATAATTACCGCAGCCGTAAAGCCACCAAAAGTAGAGTCTTTAATTGAGACAAAAAAGAAACGGAAAGAGTCACAATGGAGCAGAGAACTAGTCGTTCTCTTCTTTATGCAATGTCTACTCCGGAGGAGCTTGAAGTTGCTGATATCTTGTTGGAGCTGCCGGAATTAATCACCAGGTCTGAGTTTCTTTCCCAGAATTCGTATTCTTGGGGTGTCAAGAGGAAGAGATCCGGTGGAAATTTGAGCGCTGCGTGTCAACGACCCGTCGTGGCCGAGTCTTCTTCGTCCCCGGCGTTCTTGGATGTCGGCGGTACTGTTCCTTTGGTTTCCCCTGTCTGTGAACCGGAAAAGACGGCCGCCGACAAGGCTGAGGCCGGGAGCCCTGCAACGCCACTCGCTTTCTCTTTCTCTCCAAGTGAATGTGATGAGAACCCTAATAAGCGGCCGAGGAAGAAAGTCTATGGGAAAAAGGTGTGGTTCTTGTTCCTGTAAGGGGTTTTAGTTTATTTCGTTTTTGTTTGCTTGTGCTGCGTGGCTAATCTTAGATTTTCCCTTTGTTTATTTTGTGGGTTTTAATGTTTTTTCTGCTGTTTCCACGATTGGGTTTTATTATCTGCAATTGAGTTCCTCTGTTTACCTTTTGGTTTCTGGACATTTTTTTTAATGAAATTTTCTTGGTCTGTTTTAGCCGTCAAAGGAACAACTTGAGAAAACATTGCAGGAGTCAAGTAATGATCGTGAAGCATTGTTAAGGGTAAGGTTCTTGTTTTAGTATTAGGTTCCTGTTTTATCTCAAACATTCTGGGAACGAATGATTTTGTCGATTAACAACACTTCCGTGGTTGATTAACATGTTTTCGTAAATCATTGTTACTACTACTTTATCCTCGACTTTAATTGTCTCGTTAAATTGATTTTTGTGCTTTTGACAGATGTCTCATTAAGTTGATTTTTGTGCAGGAAAAGGAGCAGCTATTGGCCTACCGTGACCAGCAACAGGCTATAAACTCAGCCTTAAAATTACGGAGGATCGAACTAGGTGGAGGGTTGAACAACAACAGACAACAACAATATCACCAAATCATCAGCCATGGAGGCCTCAGTTTTGGGATCAAATTGAAACCGGCCATACACGTCAAGTCTGTTTCTTCTTCTATGGGCCATCATGACCCAGCCCATCAGCCGTACCCCAATCAGGCACCGTTCATCATGGATCCGACGGCTGGCAGGGTGACAACAGGGGATAAGCTGTATCCGTACCCAAATAGCCAAGCCTCCACGTCGTCCCTGTTGCAGCAGTCTATTACTACTGGTACAGGGTTTTTGGCCATGGGAGGAGAGGACAATATGGGCCCACGTGGAGTCCCTTACTTCAACCCAAGCGTAGTGAAACCAGAGCCCGTTATGGCTATGGCTTGGGTGCAGCAGCCCCCACAACAATTGGACATGGTGATGATGAGTAAGGTGAAGAAGGAAGCTCAGGCTCAGGCAAGACAGAACAGAATCCAGATTTGCAGGGACAAGAACTCCAGTAAATTACGTATCCGTCCTCCCGTCAGTGATACATAGAGTTATTACTTATATTATAAGAGGTATATAATAATATAACATCCCTCCAATTTTGGGGTATCCCACTATCTAATAGTCCTCCTCATCAATTGTAAATGAGATAATCTCGTGTTATTGTTAGACGGAATGAGTTTAAATAGTATTAAGAAATTTTTGCGGAATTGGTGGGTGTAGATTTGCTTCCACTCTATGAAAGCACTAGCATTGGTAATTTGGGAAGCTTTGAATTGAAATGTGCAATAGTATCTCTAAAATATTTTCCAACAGGAGTGTATCATGTATGATACCCGAGCATTTATGCAAAATAATGTGTGATATGGTAACTAAATATCTGCAATAAAGGGTTAATATTGTTCTGGCTGGTCTGGCTTGTTGACATTTTACCATGATTACTAGTTGGCTACATTAAATACCAAACGGAGCCTAAAATCTTTCTTTTTATAGCCGTATCATTATTTTTTAAGAACTGGATTCCCCTGCGCGACTGTTCACTCTTCTGAATCAATTGAAGGTTATAAATTCGGTGCCGTGGACAAAAAACAAAACGATTGTGCTTGGGTTTGTTCAGCCCATTTGAGGTTGGTTGGTTGGTCTAATAATGTGTAGGAGATGGAAGAATGTCCAATCTGATGGTACTAAACACTAGTAGAGCCGTAACACACATTCTCCTAGTCTTTTAATGCTCTCGGGTCAATCATTAGTAAATTGAAGTCGAATATCCCATCCATTCTGCCCTTATAGAGCTTTAAATTGCTAACTAGGCTGATCCAAGTCCAGCCCAGCCCAGTTCAAGCCCTACCCTACCCCTCACCTCAGACTGGGCTTTGCAAGTAAAACTTAAAAGAGCGCGTGGGATTCGGGGAATCGTAAACGATAAGGAGGAGATAGGAATTTTCTGGGTTAATCTGCAGCGAAAAGATCTTGGCCGTAGAAAAATTGAAGTTGGCTAGCTGGCATTGATTGTAGCACAGTAGTAGTAGTGTAGTACTCCCTCTGATCCACAATAGATGACGTTTAAGGTATTTGCACTCCCATTAAGGGAAGCATTAAATAGATCTATTTTCATTAAATTTTGATATTTAAATTACTAATCTATCCTTTTTATTCTCCCAAGAAATAAAAATATGGGTAAATAAGGAAGTAGTTAGGAAGTAGTTGGTTAATTAAATATGGGTAAATATGGAAAAAAAAATTTAATGCTTGCTAAACGTCATATATTCTGAAACAAAATTAAAAGTCTTAAGCGTCATCTATTGTGGATCAGAGGGAGTAGTTATTAGTCCTTGACCACACCAATTAACCCTAGTTAAGGTGTGTTGTTAAACGGTTAACCCTTTTAGGGTTTGGGTTTATTATATACTGGATGGATGCAGCCGAGTAAGGCAACTTGCTCCTTGAGCTGGCCGCTGCTGCCTCATCTCTGTTGTTTTTGTCATTTGAGTGCTTCCAGCTCTGGTCAAAGAATATTTTAACTCTCTCTCACTCCCTCTGTCTTAGTTTACCCTGTAACAGTACTCTATCCTTTTATTTTTCTATAATAATTTGATTATTTTTCTATTGCAACTTTCGGAAGACGGGCAAATGATGAGGATTATTGCTGTATTATGAGAAGCACGATTTGTAAAAGTCCGTGCAGTGTTTTACTCATACTTCCATGACTCTGATGCCTGCTGTCTTTTACTTCTTTTTTAAGTAATCAAGAAGTCCCAGCCCTTATCCCCTTACAATGTTTGCTTCAATTTTATTAAAGATATATTTCGTCATTATGCGTTTCAATTTTTGTGTTTTATAAAGGGCATTTCAATCTTTCACATTTCTGGTTTGGGTTTGTGTGTATGCATCAAGATCTACATTTTCTGTTTTCGGTCTTATATACATTTTTCTGTTTTCGGTCTTTATATACCCCATTATCTGTCATCTGACAAAAGATCTATGGATCTTAGACGATCGAATTATAGGAGGAAAATTTTGTCAAGCAGAGGCTGATTTGCATCTACCCTTAGTTTCTCACTACGTTTTTGTAATTTTCATGTGATACAAACAACTTTGATGCATATTAATGCGATCCCGTTTCGACTACTCGGATAAATTTGCTTGTGGAAGACGAAGGTGTTCAGTTGTTACGAATAAAAAAAAATGAAGGTGTTCAATCACGAGTCAGGACCCGGTGATTATGCTGACACCAAATATCTTTTCCGATGTTAATATGGCTTGAAAATGTCAATTGTTATCTTAACCGCGTAGATAAGACTTATCAGTAAAAAAGAAAAGACCCGCCCATGTTTCTAAATAAATTTAAAGATTGCTATCATTTAACAAAATGCAGAGCTCCAAGAATAACAGGGAATATTCATTTACCTTCCCCCTCCAAAAATAGCGTTCACCTTTAGAAAAAAGGATTATAATATATGATAAAAAAAAAAGGAAAAATAATAAAATCTCCTATTAAGCGACACCCTTGCCATGAGCAGCAAGAGTTCGTTCGACATAACCTTCTTTTTTTGGGAAAGTATGATTATGCCTCACGGGCTCCTATTACTCGAAACATATTTACATCATCAATATCTGGGAAACATGCTTCCCTGTACATCAGCTTGTAAGTGTGTCAAAATACAATTAGGGAGGGAATAAAGAATACTAATTCCCCTGTCAAAAGAAAAGGCCTTTTGTGCTAAGGCGTTTGCACAGCCAAGGCACAACGAAATACGACCCTGTATTGGGTATGTGGAAACCGAGTTTCGCTGTTTTTCGTTTCTGTATGAAATCTGAAACTCACAAAAGATTAACTTGCAAAAGCCCAGGGAATTGTACAAAAAAACTGCATTTGACATTTACTACCCATTCATAATTTGGGTTTAATTCACAGCAAAGCGAACTTTAACTTCCCAAACGCTTCAAAGTTCAAATGCTTCCAATCACTAAAAAGTAGCTTTGACAAAACATCAATGGAAGCAAATTTAAATCGACGGCTACCAGTTCTAGGCGGGTAAACATCAATCATATGATCCCAATGCTTGAAAGAACAAACCAACAATTCATCTTTAGGACAGAATTTCAAAAACAAAGAAAGAAATACTAACAGCCACACAGCCAGAATGTAGCAGCAGATATAACTGGAAGGAAGATACACCGGATGAAGACATATATCACATGATTCCAATTCTGTGGTAGTTGTCATCTGTGTGGAATCTTAGTTTTCATATTCTTCAGCCCCTTCCTGCTCATATTCCTCTTCATCCTCAGCAGTTGCATCCTGGTACTGCTGATACTCAGCCACCAAATCATTCATGTTGCTCTCAGCCTCTGTGAACTCCATCTCATCCATCCCTTCCCCAGTGTACCAGTGCAAGAAAGCCTTGCGTCGGAACATGGCTGTGAACTGCTCACTCACCCTCCTGAACATCTCTTGGATTGATGTTGAATTCCCCACAAAAGTAGATGCCATCCTCAGACCTCTTGGAGGGATGTCACAGACGCTGGATTTCACATTGTTGGGGATCCACTCCACGAAATATGAAGAATTTTTGTTCTGCACGTTGATCATCTGTTCATCCACTTCCTTGGTGCTCATCTTGCCCCTGAACATGGCTGAGGCAGTCAAGTAGCGGCCGTGGCGGGGATCAGCAGCACACATCATGTTCTTTGCATCCCACATCTGCTGGGTCAACTCTGGGACAGTGAGGGCTACATAGTCATGAGACCCACGGGATGTGAGTGGTGCAAAACCAACCATGAAGAAGTGAAGACGCGGGAATGGGATCAGGTTCACAGCCAGCTTCCGAAGGTCTGAGTTGAGCTGGCCTGGGAACCTCAGGCAGCATGTAACACCACTCATAGTTGCAGAGATCAAATGATTAAGATCACCAACTGTAAAGTTAACACAAACAGAAGCAAATCATTAGAAACATTAATATCATAGGTTTACAATTATGTAAAAAAACCATTGATACAATTTAAGACTCACAGCTTGGATTGCTGAGCTTTAGAGTTCGGAAGCAGATGTCATAAAGTGCTTCATTATCAAGAACCATGCACTCATCAGCATTTTCAACCAACTGATGCACAGAGAGGGTAGCGTTGTATGGCTCCACAACAGTGTCTGAGACCTTTGGCGAGGGGAAAACAGAGAAGGTAAGCATCATTCTGTCAGGGTACTCTTCTCTGATCTTTGAAATCAATAGCGTTCCCATGCCAGAACCTGTGCCTCCTCCAAGCGAGTGGCATACCTGAAAGCCTGGAAAGGCAAAACATTACCACAAATGAGCTTCTACCTTCAAATTCAAATATAGATGAAATAAATTCCATAACAGAACTACTGCTCAATGGCTATGCAAACACAATTGCCCAATAAGATATGGCTTCATAGCTTCCAAAGAAATATGGCATTGCAGCTACTGACTCATGATCATCAAGTGGCCAGCAGGAAAATAAACCTCCTACTAACCAGTCCAGCCAACCTTCCAACGTGTAAAAGTGGATTCACAGTTTGTTGGCATTATCAAATAATGTACTCTATAACTAGATTACTAGGTTGTAAGTTCACTTCTATTTCCTTTTGTTCATCAAGCCAGCATAGCTTTCATCATCGGACAAACAATCACACAAATTCAATGCAGAGTTATTTGATCATATGTGCACAGAAAATAATGGCTATGATGGTAAATGATAATTGGTTCAAATACACATCCAGGTTTGTTTAAGAGAACTATCCAAACGTGGAAAAAGGTTTATCTTCACACTAGTCTTTACCGAGTAAGCATTGGCCAAAGAAGCATCTGTGTTCACGTCAATGATGAACATGCTTTGGTGACAATGGACAATTTAATGATGACATATACTTTTTGTTTGTCTAGATATCGAGATCTGCCTATCTTTCATGTGCTGAAGACTGTCGGTGCATTATGCTGATGAGCCATCATTCTCATGATATGACAAAAAGGAGACATTATTAGATCTGTTTCTCTACATACTACAAAAGAATGAAAGATAGAACATGAAAAGATCAATGTCCCCACACCAAAAGAATGGTCCCTACTCAGACAGCTCAGCCATATCAAAAACAGGTATTGTTATAATCTACCAAACAATTGGGAAAAATCAACGTGGTAGGAGGCATGGCCCACAAAACACTATACTTACCAAGATATCTACATTATTAGAAGGAATATCCCTAATTAAGTTTCACAATTGCCGCACAGCTAATCAATAGAGTGGTAGACCACATCAAATCTAGCAGAGAAAATAAAAGCCCTAACAAGTCGGAGACACAAATATCACATCTACAACCACAATTAGCGCTACTGATATCACAGCTTCAACAACTAGACCATAAGAACAAATGAAAACCATGGATCTTCCTATAAACCGATGCAGATTGCATTTAATCTTCGCGACGTAAAACTCGCCGTTGCGAAATGCCAGATTTAACAGTAAAAGCAGGAATCAGAAGCAAAATGAAGTACTAATCATCTGTAAATCTGAATCGGAAATAACGACATTTAGCAGAGATCTCGATAAAGTAGTAGCATCAACAATCAACAAATAGAAGTACAGCCAAACAGCTTAGGCAACAGCTTCATACATTTGACTAACAATCAATAAACACACGCATTCTCCAAATCGCAACTAACGGCATCCATCGCATTAAGTTTATCGAATAGAATCTCCAGTTTCAGATCTAACAGATTATACTAACATTTCCTCAAAACACTTAAAATGCAGAACCGAAAAACGTTTCGTTAGTGAGATATATATATACCTTGCAAGCAATCGCAGTTCTCGGCCTCTTTGCGGACGACATCGAGAACGGAGTCGATGAGCTCAGCGCCTTCGGTGTAGTGTCCCTTGGCCCAGTTGTTTCCGGCGCCGGACTGGCCGAAGACGAAGTTATCGGGGCGGAAGATGTTGCCGATGGGGCCGGATCTGATGCTGTCCATGGTACCGGGCTCGAGATCCATGAGGACGGCGCGGGGGACGTAGCGGCCGCCGGAGGCCTCATTGTAGTACACATTGATGCGTTCTAGCTGGAGATCGGAGGAGTCTCCCTTGTACTTGCCGGTAGAGTCGACTCCGTGCTCATCACAAATGACTTCCCAGAACTTGGCTCCGATTTGATTACCGCACTGACCGCCCTGGATATGGAGGATCTCTCTCATTTTGATTTTTTTCTCTCTGTTTTCCCTCGGTGTGTGTGGATTGAGAGAGGAGGAGGAGTTGGTGCTGTTTGGCTTGGTGGTTGAGAGAAATGAATTGATGGATTGAGAGAGAGATGGGAGAGAATGGGAGAGAGGAGGGGGTTTACTAATATGGAATGCGAGGAGGGAGAATCGGAGGATACGATGGTAAAAATAGAAAGCGGGATATTTTTGTTTTCAAGTGTGTCATTTCATTTTTATGCTTTTGTGAGAGAGAGGGAGGGAGGGGGGGGGGGAAGGATGCCAGTAAGGACAGCAAGTAACTGCCGCGAGGTGTGAGGGTGAGGGTGCGCACGTTAAGGCGGGGTGTGGGTCCCGTGATATTTGCGCTGTAATGGGTTGCGATTTCTTCGCTGTGTCGGTTCATGTACGCACACATGGGCGACGGTGGGTTGGAGTTTTGGCGGTTACTGGATTTTTTTTGTTTCTTTCTAATCATGCTTTCCCCTATTGGGTGCGGTGGAGGGGTGAGGGAGTTAATTATTGGGATGAAATAAAAAGTAAAAACCACATAAATCTGAAGAAGTTTGGCTGAGAATTGGGCCTTCAGATTTGGAATGGCCCAATAGTCTTTATATCATTTCTTTTCTTTTCTATGGTCAAAGGCCCAGTAGTTTTTACTTTCTAGGTTGATGCCATCTTCCAGTAATTCTCCAGTCATAAACCTGCATTTATTTAACTGTGGCGCTCAATAGGATATGATCACTTCTCTGCAGTGTGGCGGCCATACCCCCATCTATATCATTCAAAATCAAGAATGAAGACATAGAGAAAAGTAATCGCAGAAAGCGACGTCTCTGTGTTGAAGTGGTAGCAACTTCCTACTGCTTATAAATGACTGTCCATTTAGCAGGGAATTGAATTTGGGCATACCGGAATAGTCTTTAGTCAAACACTTCAGGACCTTTCAATTTTCATAAATCCTACATTTATGGCAGTGGCCTTGTTGTATCCCATTACATTCATTTCCCATCAAAGTTCGCTTTCAATCCTCAATGGAAACTCGTCATGCATCAGCAACACAATTTCATTATAAAATTTGTGACGCTTACAATCGATAAAGGATGTAGCACATCAGACCAAACAAAAGATTTTTATTTTGGCCTGACAAAGGTTGTAGAACATTGGACTTTTTTTTTTTTTGACAGAAGAACATTGAACTAATTACAAACAAGAACCAGGTTCGTCTCAGATGGTAAATATTTCGGTTGACCAACATTAGATGACTTGACCGCTGCATGGAAGCTAACATAAACCTCTCGAGGCGTAGGCGTTACTGTTGAAGATGATATTCACTGCAGTACTTTTTGAAGTTGTGAGACTCGTCCGCCAAGAAGTCACTGGCAATATGTTTGAAAGGTAAATAATCGCATGGGAAGATTAAATGATAAACAAAATCTCCAGGCAGAAGAATTAAATGAAGACTGCACTTACTACATCCGCTCAGCCATCTGTGATGCTTCCCATCTCGGGCTCCATGGATATTCTGATAATGGAGTTGACTTGACCGGTGTGCCATGCATATTAAAATGCTACAAAACAAGAGTTTTATAACATTAGTGAAAGGATATTCATGCAAACCGCTTATGTTTCCTATAGCCAATAACCCACTTGGTGTCTACACCAGATGTATATCTGCTCATCAATGACCAGATTCAATCATTTGGTCGAAGATTATAATGGATCCAATAACATTATAATGGAACCTCATCTAAATTTCTCTGGGGGCAACAGATTCTAGAGACAATGCAGGAAAGAGATGAAAATAATCAACTAAGCAGTAGAAAAGCTAGAATTTATGCACTCCTTTCAAGAATTGCTGCATAGGGCGCGCGCCCTTCGAAAAAAAGGATGGAAACAGTTTATAACTAATTGCTTCACTGATCTATGTGACATGCACACTGGTAAAACAACACTGAGAAGGGGTTTAAAGACAGGCGACGTGATTCCAAATACAAAGTATACTAAGCAATCTACTCAAAATCAAGTGGGACTTGATCTTGACTGCTCCTACATTTACCAACACCGGTATCTCTGTCACATCGCACATACTGGCAATTTGCACTAAACTACGTGAACGAAAGACAACCAAATCATACAAGAACTATAAGACACTACAATAAGATATATCATTACCTGAGTACTTTGAAGTATCAACACTGGCTGTTGTTTTGGAAACTGAGTTCCAAGAAAAAAGTGAACCTGAAATTTTTAGGAATCTCAAATTTAGCAACATATAATGATATGCAATCACTTCAAGCAGATTAATAAGGAAAAAGATCATAAAGCAAAAACACTCCAAGTGGGGACATCAAAGGTCTGCCAAAACTTAGTGTTACAACGTCAGAAGAGCACACATATTTATTTTTTACAAAACTTTATGCAGCTCATGCTATTTTCCGAATCTTTTCAGTTTGGCAAGAAGACCACACACATGGCTGATTTATTACTACACTTTTCTGAGGATTTTAGCAGCATCATTCATTAATTCATCTTCAACAATTTCTACATTACAACAACAAAATTTTTGCAAACTAAACCAATCAATGTTTTTGACATTTGCACTAAATAACCATTATGCATGTAAGATGGCACCATACCAGGAACGTAAATACCCCAGATGCAGCAAGAAATGACACTTTCCTACAGAAAACCTGCCAAGAGAAAGAAAGGTGAATTGATGCCTTTAAACTTAAAAAGGTCGAACCAAAAGGGAAACAGTGTCCAGGATGCAAACCGAATCAGCTTCTAACGGCCTTCCAAACCATGGAACTAGAGCCTCAATAAAACACCTCCTAGCATCAATTGACGTAACAGCTTCCACGACCTATGCCGCAAAAGAAAGATATGACCATTTTATGTACCATACTCAACTAAAAAGTATGACCAGAGGAGAAAATCGCTAACCTGCCGCTGAAGAAGTTCTTCCAGAGGGGGAAGATATTCAGCCATGCACCTTAAAACAGCATTGAGGATAAAAAGGGTTTTAAAAAGTGATAGAAATCTCCACAGCAAACACAGCACAACTCAGGAATATTAGGATTTTAAGAAAAGTGTAGGTAGCTTACATTCCATCCACCCATGGGGGAAGTTTTACATCCTCAATGGAGAATAGTTCTTTTAAGTCAGGAGTGGACATCAATTTCAAACGTGGTGCTGAAGGAGCAGATCCATACTTCCTAGTAACAGGATATACCACCTGTAGCCATGGAAAAGGAAAGAAAATATAAATAATTTTCAAAAATAATGGAAAGAAAGAAACGGGAACAGATGGGGAAAGTTCAGATGCGAAGAAAACTGAATAGATAAAGAACGTGCAACCTGTAAATATATCTTTTGTGGATATCTCCAGGGGCAAGCAAGCACCATCTTATTGATATTCATGTCCAATAAAGGCACTGCAAATTTGACCTCTTCTGGCTACACTAAAATTCAAAGGCATTGAAACCAAAAAATATAGTTAAAACCAGCCTAACTAGTCACACAAATATCGATCAAATAAACTGTAATAAAACATTTATGAAATTGTTTTTACTTCAAAGAATACCTTTTCAAAACCTGAACTCATATGCATTTCAATTCCCTGCAGCAGAGTGACTGGAGTCTTGAGTGAAACTGGAGTAAGTAATATGCACACTTACATATACAGCTAGAATTACAAGTTAAAGACCGCCCAAATAGTCTACTTCAGTGGTCAACTGATTACTGTTATAGCTTGCATTGCAACTAAGAGGTATGTTTAGCATCCGTTCAAATTGAGTGCGAAAGATTACCTCCCTAGAACCAAATGTGCTTATCTCAAACTTTAATCTATCATCGTCAACTGCTCCAACACGATTCCTCTGGTAAGCCATGTACTTTTTCCTAAAACCAAACGAAATCAACACTCAAAACATGCAACACCACAAATTCCACAACCAAGATCAACAACACAATTTAAGACATGATAACACCAACCTTAGTTCCACAATGAGAGCCAGCAAACGCCTAGGATCTTGGTTGTTCCAATCACACAAGCTGCTCTTCTCCAGCACCAAATCCCCTACACCGTCCAGGCCAAGCAACGGATGGAAATCCTCATCGTCCGGCCCAAATATAACATCTGGCGGAGCCAGTGGAGAATCCACATTGTACAGCACATCCCCTGCCCATTAAAACAGAAGCATAAAAAGTTCAGTTCCTGAAAATAAACAAGCACTAGTTATCTGATGTAGAACAGCACTAACATTTCAGGTAGTCGAGACAGTAAGGGATGAGTAATGTGAACCGATCATGGATTCCGGAATTATACTTGCTTCCTGACCAGGTATGCTCAACCTACAAAGCCAAACGAGCCGTTAGGTAGAATTGAGACGGAAACCTAGCTTGGTGGATGAAAAAAGTGTTTTTAAGGGAAACAGTCGTGATAGGTAAGTGAAGTAACTGAGAAATAGAAATGCTTAGGGTTACCTTGATGATGTCGGGATAGTGGGCGAGTAGGTAGTGGAGCTGAGCGGAGATGAGAGGAGGAAATCTGTCCAACGACATCGTTTCTCTTCTGGAGAGGCTGTGTTAATTTGCGGGTGGTGACCTCTATGTGGTGTTGTTTACGGTGACGGTTCTGGGTGGTGTCAATCGCCGGTGATCTGACTGGGCGAGTCTAAACGGGGTGCTTTGATGAGTTAATATTAGGTGATGAATAAATGATGAGTTCGTGGAGTAATGAATTAGTGAGTTGATTGTGGCTCAGTAAGGGGAAAAATAGCCATTTGATCTGCAAATTGGGAAACGAGAGAAAAAGTAGAAATACGCTGGTCCAGTTCATGGTGTGTTCTCAAGCTTGGGAACGGGGTCGTTTTCGCTGGGAAAACTTACCAACAGCCTGGTCATTGGTCAATATGTGCAGCAGATGCTCTGTAGCTTTCCTTTGACCAAAACGCAGAAGATATGTCGTTTCGTCTAAGACTTGTGAGAGGATTTGCTTATGGACATCTCCTTCACGGTTTATCATCTTGAGGTATGTGCATGGAATTTCCTTGTAGTTTATAAGTGGATGTTGATAATATTCAAAGAAATATAGGTTATTTTGTCATGGAGTATATAAATTATAAAGGTTAAGGTAGCATTAAAAGATCGTAATTTTTATGAGCTCATATCAAGTATCATTGTAAGATTACATTCAGATTTTTGTCCGAAAAGAGAGGTAAGGCAAGCTTTTTGGGCTGGTGGATTCCGGGTATTATCATTTGACATAGATCTTTAGGATAAGGAGTCTAATTGATAAGTTTTAGTGTATACAACAAATGATGAAGAATGATGTATAATGATAGACCTTAATTCGTGTGAAAGTACAACATGACTTATCAATGTGATTTCAGATTTTATACATATTAGTTTTGTTACGTATCATTGGTGAGATTAATCATGTTTAGGATGCTATGCTACGGTGCAATAGCATAAAGTCCTTGGTTCCATCTAGGCCATCCTAGTTCGAGTCAAGGTGTAGGATTTGTGTAGCCTTAGAGGTTGTATAAAAAAAAAAGATCACGTAAAAATTCGTACAGATAAAAAGATAGTCTGAACTATTTGGACCCATCAATATTATGGAATATGTGAATTACCAAAAAGATGAATAGTAATAGCCTAATTTACGTGAGAAAACATCATGTCTTGATCAACGTGGTTTCAAAGAATTTATATAGAATGAGTTCTACTAAGTGAAATTGGGAGAGATTAATCATATTTTAATTTGGTTCAAACAACAAAATAACAAAATAATGCAGACTCCATAGGTTACGAGCTTTATTTTTAGGCTTGGTCAGATTGTACTCTATGAAATGTTTTTTTTTTATGCTAGTACTCTATGAAATGTTAACCTTTCTAATGTTGCTTTAAGATCTTCGCAATGATTTTTTTGCATTTGATTACCTTTTCTTTTTCCAAAAAGGTTAAGCACCTTTTTGGGTCATCGGATTTCGCGTTTGTCCTGTTTCTATACCCGCGAGTTTTCCTGTCCCTTTTAGGTACCCCGGGTTTAAGATTTTGGCCCTTTTCTATACCTCGGGCAGCCCGGCTGATGACGTGGCCAGTTGCCCAGGCAGACCTGACACGTGTCACCCTCCCATTGGACCACGTCGGCAAAAAAATGGGCCCCACCTGATCCCACTGATTTTTATTTTCTGAAAAATCAAAAATTCTTTTTCCTATTTTTAAAATCGCTTACCGGCTGGTTGAACCGATTAACCCGACAAAAATAGCCCACCCCACATTTTTTTAACTTTTTTTTGTTAAAATACCAAAATTATAATCCTTATTCTTAACAATAAAAAAAACACTTTCTAATTGAAAAGTGTTTAGCCTTCTACCTAGACTTACAAAAAGAATTTATATGAGAAAGGTGAGTAGGTTAAAAAAAACGGACATTGGGTATTTAAAAATTTCCTGTTGTGTTAGTGCTAATTGAGAGAGTATTAAAAGGAGAGGTTAAAATAGGTATTAAAGAGGATTATAAAAGAGTAGTGAACCATCATCCTCCTCCACCACAACAATCACCACCAAAACCACTACCACCCAACTCCTCCACTAGAAAACACAACCCCACACCCTCCTCCTCCACCATGATAACCGCCACTACCTTTCTCCTCCATAACCAATCAACGAGTCAACACTCCTCCAAAGCCAGACCGGGTCCAACCACCAGCAACCCCCTTCAAATGCCGAGAGCAACCCGACAATCCCAAGATCTGAATTCGGCCACCAGTGGATTTCAGATTCCATTAACAACATCACCACAATCACAAGGTATCATCATCATCATCACAACCCACAACACAAGACACGTTCCACAGTCAACACACCAACAAGATTTAATTCTCAAAACACTATAGGCGCCACCACAGGAACCGACCTCCGGCCACCAACGTCCTCAACACCAACAACCCCTAAAATCCATCGTGGAAACCACCGGCATATGGCAGGGTTAGCGATTCAAAGGAACGACAACGGTTTGGAGAGGAGGAAGGGAGATCAGAGGCGGCGATGTTCACAAGGTGGAGGAGAAGGGTTGTGCTGTGGTGGCGCTGCAACTCCGTCGATTGCAGAGATGGTGGTGCCGACGTCAAGCTAACTGGTGGAGGAGTCGTCGTGACTGATTTTTCGCCTTCGCGGTACAAGGGCTTTCGATTGGGAAACTCATTGGAGAAGACGATAAGTTGAGTTTGGGATTTTTTTTGTTTTCTTTTGAATTTTTTGGGATGAACTTGGTGGTGGAGTCACCGCTGCTGCAGTGATGTTTTGTTGGTGTTTCTTTTTTTTTTTTCAATTTTTTTATATGTAAGTGTACGGCTTAGTGGAGAAGAATAAATAACTTTAGGAAATTAGTTTAGTATTTAGGAATTTAAGTGTAGTTATATTGTTTTATTTAAATCGGGTACTAAGTGAAAAAAAAAAAAGATGTGTCAACCGGTTCGGGTCGCCATTTCCCCTCAACCGGTGTAAAATCGGGCCAACCAGTCGGTAAGGGATTTTAAAAATAGGAAAAAAAATTTCGATTTTTCGGAAAATAAAAATCAGTGGGATCAGGTGGGGCCCATTTTTTGCCGATGTGGTCCAATGGGAGGGTGACACGTGTCAGGTCTGCCCGGGCAACTGGCCACGTCATCAGCCGGGCTGCCCGAGGTATAGAAAAGGGCCAAAATCTTAAACTCGGGGTACCTAAAAGGGACAGGAAAACTCGCGGGTATAGAAACAGGACAAACGCGAAACCCGAGGACCCAAAAACGTGCTTAACCCTTTTCCAAAATATGTATGGTGGTGTTTCTCTTTCTTTTTTTGGTGGTAAAACAACCTAGTTCCTGCTCATTCCCTTATTCAGCCCATTCCCTCGGGGTTGGGCTATTATCCAGAACATAATTGCTTGTACTGGTCTTGTTTTCCGGCTCCGGGAGTCAAAGTCCAAGAAGAGTAAGGTAAATTCGAAAAGGGTCCAGGGTGGAGGGGTAGTTCAGTCAATGCATATCGACAGAAACCCTAATAACGAAAGCTGCACAAGCCCGCCCTATTTAAGCATGAAGTGGCACTCGTTCTTCCAGACCTCCTCTTCTCTACCCCTTCTCCGTCTTTGTATTTGTTTCTCTTACTATGGTTGTTTTTCACTTTGAAGTTTTTTGGGTCAGTGGCTTGTTTTTGGAGGTTTGGTGAGGGTTTCGAAATCAAGTGATGAACTGGATTACAATTTCTCACGACGGTCGTCTGAGACACATCTTTGATGCAATACATCCATTGTTTCTGATGATTTCCTCCCTATTGCCGTTTCTCACCAATTTTAATTTCTTTTGGTATTTTGGGTTTAAATGCAACGTTTTTGCCTATAAAAATATAATAGCTTCCTCTATTTTCTTTTAAAAAATTTTCCTTTACTCTTTTTGATTTTGATTTGCGTGGAAGATTCTGATTGGGCACGATGAGGATCAATGTTATTGCAGGAGATCATTAAGATCGATGAAATATTTGTTGCAAAATTTAGTCCTTTTCATTCTGAGTGCCTCTGCTCTTTTATTCAATTGATGGAAAACTTTTCACTGTGGCAATGAATTGCTCATCGAGTCTGCAAAAATAGTGCCAGAAAAATGGGAACCTTAATAAGGTGATGCTTTATTCTAGTTGACCTTCACCGAAAGTCGTTTATTACCCAAACATGAAATTGACGCCTACGAGGAGATGTAGCATGTAGCCTCTGTTGCAATTTGTTGGTGTTGGTTAAGTGAAGGGCAGTAATTGAATGGGAGTGGAAAATTAGACTTGAAAGTTGAAAGGGAGGGACTTGTCATGATTGGTTGAGTAATGGCGACAAGCAGAAACTATACAAAATTTTCTTCAGAAATATCGTAATTGGAAATTGAACTTGAGAGGGGAGTGGACATGCCCAGGAATTGAGTTCCGGTGACCGAAATATCGATCCGCAAAATATGATAAATAAAGACATTCCCGGATACACAAAGACTGTCCTTTACTTTTAAGTACGAACACATGAGGGTTCACTCACCACTTATCGGCCTGTAACACTTTTTAAACGAGAGGACTAGGTTTCTTTGGACCATACCTACGAAATACGTAGGGGCAACTTCTTAAGAAGATCAGGTATCGGGTTCGGACGTGGGTCTTAGGATCTTATGCATTTCTTAACTCGCTATATTCGCATATTCATTTTTTGCTGCAAATGATAGTAATCTAACCTGGATCTTCCCATCAGAAGTGCCGGCATAGAGCATTCCTCCATCCATGTCGGATGTTAAGGATGTGATTTTAATGTGACCTCCACCTCCCATCTTGATGGACCCAACTTTGCTCACCCTTTCTTTCAACCAAACCTCAATGATCCCGCACTTTGTTGCAGTGAATATGAAGTCATTGTTTGCAACAATGCGTACTATGTCGTATCCTGTACTGAATGATCCTATGACTGCCTTGTTAGAGTGTGAAAATACCTGCAAATATGCAAATTAGTTGTTTCACCTCAAACCCAATACATAAGGCTGGCCATTGTTACTTACCTTCCCAGCTGTGCCATCAACTGCTGAACCACCAGCAAAGAGGATACCCTCGTGTATATGCATGGAATATATAGTCTGTTTCCCCAGCAACTTTCTGGTACCCGAATAGAATGTTGATGATGTGAATTTGGACAAATCTACCTCCTGAAAATGTCAGGAAAAAGGGTTACTGAAATATTTCATTTTGGTCAACCAAACTGGTTGAAAAGAGTGGAATAAATTGTACCTGGATGCTGTAACCAGAGATACCGCAGTATAATTTGTCTCCTGCCAATGCAAGGCACTTGACATTTTTGTTGAAACTGACTTGCTTTGGTACCCCAGACCAGTTATACACCTGCAGGAACACTTTTTCAGTAAAACTAATACTGTGGCTAGCTACCATATACTTGTTTTTGACTGCTTGAATGCAAAAATGTGCCTCACCTTAATTCCTGTTCCTTGAGAAATAAAGCAAGCAACTTTAGCATTAGCTACCAACTCATGTACTGCCTCTTTCACATCGTGAACTTGAACACAATGGATTTCTTCAGGTTTTATAGCCCACACCTGCAGATGAAAACATAAAGCATATGATTGCTTGCTGCCCTTTTTCCCACAAAATTATTGTTTTTTTCCCTCTTCGAGAACGACTCCCCATAATAAGTTTTGGTTATCAGATTTACACAAAATAAAGTTTCAAGACAAAAACAAGGATGATCAATATCCTTCGCAGAAGATAGCATCATCGATCTCCATGTGTTCATACTCTTATGCTTTATAGATTATTGGCTGAAGAAACTGCAAGTTTATAGTTCTATAGAATCTCTCCTATGCAAGACATTGTGAGGAGCCTTTCTTTGCCTTGTATGAAGGTCACTTTGAATTAGGAGACTGCTTACCCGAATTGTTTTGTCCAAGGAACCACTGTACAGTTTGTCACCAGAAGGTGAAACATGTAGGCATGTGACAGCCTTTGTATGCTCCCTCACTTCTTGAACTAATCTTAGAATCCTTTTCCCAGCATCCCACACCTAAAATTAGGCAGCTTAGTTGACTGTCTTTATGACTTCATAATGATACATTCGTATAACAGAATGTAGTGATGGATGTTTGTTTCCAATCATGTGGGAGACTACTGTGGATGGCTTGGAAGAGACAAATACCTTTATGGTTCCATCAGAATGGCTGCTTAACACACGACCTTTGAGATGTAGCAAAGACAGTACTTCACCATTTGCAGATGATTCTACCTCGACTGCTTCGGTGCAATTCCACAACTCTTTCTGAAGGAACAAATAAAACAGTTAATAGCCTTCTCTGGAAAGCTTTGTAGCAGAATGGGGAAGAGGAATTGTCCACTTACTGCATTTACAGAGGACAAATTCATCAGAGACTTCAGCACATCAGTAACCACCGGTGAATTTCTCTTTAACTTTCTCAAGGTTTTATAGACGCATCTAGCATACTTTCCCAGTTCTTCAAGAGCAGCTTAAGATTATGGAGTATTGAGTCAGCAAAACTTTGCATTACCATGAGGAGAGAATCTGTAAGTATTAACCACAGTTACACTGAACTTACCAGGGTCACCAACAAAAGTTCTCAAAGCAAGAGTTGCCAAAATCTTCTCTTCCACATTTCGAGAAGATTGGAGGACATTTATAAATTCATCTAGCAAGCACTTACGGGCTTGATATCTTACACCAGTATCAGGAAGAACCGAAAGCATGTAGACAAGCCATGTGGAGATCACGAGGCAGGACCTTGCCATCTCCAAGGAATTACTCTTGAAGCATTCTTCCAAGGCTTTGAAGATTGAGCCCTTTTCATGGTTACAGAGTACAAAAGCTACTCTTTTCTCCCAAGAACTTGCAGCTTTCTCTTCATCTTCCTGTACATGAAACGTGTACAATACAAGGTTCAGGATGAACGTAAATTTGAAATATTTGCAACTGCAAAACAACATAAATGCAAACCATCGTTTCTGCCAAATCATTTTCCTGCTTCTTCATCTTCTCTGCCTTCATCAGAGCATTGTATGGCTGATCAAACCCTGCGACTTTGAGTAACCAGGCTTCCATACATGACGTAGCAGATGAAGTCAGACGCCCAGAAAGAAATTCCAAAGCATCCAGAGCCATCATTTGAATATTGGAAAAGTCCTTTCTCTGCAGCGAGTCGATTAGTGCTTCTATGGCTTCTTCCCTGTATATGCTCATCTTCCGTGGTTCAACCTGGAAAAATTCAATCATATAAAATATGTTAGCATATATTAACGTGCTTCCTTCCAACCTTCTTGGAATTTACTGTTAGTGCAGTGTCAAAGACTGAAGGCAAACCAAGAGATCGAGTTGAAGAAGAAGAATGGCAATCTTCGGTTGCTGCTCCATGGGAGCCATTTGAAGGTATACAAGAAACGTGTGCATGGTACTAAATGATCCTTCATCTTTAATTAGCTGCAAGATTTGATTGCAAAATGTCCTCCTGGTAGACCACAAGGAAAATAGAATTTGGGATGAACAGAACTTACAAGAGAACTGGCATTTAGAAACAGGCTAGCATAACAAAAATTCTTCACTCTAAAATAATTTAAGTTCGGAAATAAGGTAAACAAGCTTGAAAGATGGGTGTTTACCTGTTTAACTGAACTAACCCTGAGAGAAAGTCTATGCATATACCCCTCACACTATCATCTCCAGAATGAAATAATTCAAGAACAGGAGAGAGTTCAATTCTACTTGCAATGAGGGTGCGGCAACTTTTGTCGGCGTGCATGCAAGACAGAAGTATGGAAACAATAGACTTCCGTCCTTCTACTCTATCCAAACATTTAACTAGCGCTGGAATTCCATTTTCAGAAATGATGCATAAAGCATTGACTAACCGGCTGTTTTCATCCCCTTCCATGAGTACCTGCTCAAGCATTGCTATAGCAGCATTCTTGGGCTCCATGACGAACTGAAGATCATCATGATCTTCATATTTGCACTGGATTAACTGGACAAGGGAGGCTGTAATGTTCTGTGTAGAAACCTGAGAAAATGCTGGCCGTAGCAGGTATATGAGAACAACAGCCTCAGCTAGCCCATTTTTTAGCAAAGCAGCCAGGCAATCAAAATCAGAATCTACACAGGTTAAAGTCTCTCCAATACTTTCATCTGAAAATATGAGCTCCGAGAGAACGTATATTGATGTTCTGAGAGCCTCTCTATTTAGAGAAGCTGACAAAATTTCAACAAAACCATTTACTATTGTAGGTTCGGATAAGTATGAATGAACAGCAGGATCACCCTTTGATTCCTTCCACGCTTTGGCTATTGCCAAAACTGCATCCTCACACTCCTGTAAGTTTTCTGAAGTACAGAGGCATGAAATGTGGGGTTTTAACCCATTGATGATCATTTCAACAGTAGCTTGAGATATTACACTTGTTGGTGATGTAGATACTGTTGTTCGTACAAACCTTTTGCTCCTTTGGTGTAAGTGATTATCTGAGTTAGTGTGACTAAGAAGATCACGAGTTCTAGATGGAGTGGACAAAATTGGAGAGTCTTTTATGAAAGAGGACGTGAATGAACTCCTTGGTGTTTCGGAGTATGAGAACTCCTGAGCAAGATCCGGATACTGCTCTTTCCAGGATGTTATGAGTCTCTTCAGAACATAGTTTGTTTTGGGCAATGAATTTGCTGACAGAGGTTGCCGAGTAATGGGACATGTTGTGTTTCCTCTTTTCAGCCATTCCTGTATTGCTTTCCTCTCATAAGTCTGGCCAGTTTCAAGGGTGACTGGATCATTAAAAAGCTGGCCCGTGATAGGGCAAACAAAGTCTTTTGGTGGTCTTGAACGAGTAGTCAACTTTTCAGATGTGGGAATTGAAATGCAGCTTTGGCTTCCTTCATCGCTTCCATTAGGGGAACTGCATAGGAAAAGTTAACTTAAGGTTGGCAATCAGAAGGACAAGAGTGGGACTATTTCTGATGTTTTCTTGTCCATGGTGCAAGGGCAAAAATCATCAGAAATACTACATATAAAATTACGAAACCAAAAGAGAAGTCAAGGTAAGGTACCTAGCCTCAAATACTTGCACATTCACACTGTCATAACTCATTCTTCGTGTTCGATTATAGTTTTTCCTGACACTTCTCTGCAAGAATATAGATCACAAAGTTCTTTTCAAAAGAATTAAAGAAAGCAAAGACTTGGTTGGTGCTAAGTAAATATCAGCAACAGCTGAAATCAGGGCATACCATTGCTTCGCCATCCGAGTCCGGTGAGCTAATATTGAAGTCATTACTTATGCGTGGAGATTCAGGCAAAAGGGTGGAAGCAGTATGATCCAATGAACGAGTGGACTGCAGGCGCAATAATGATGTGGGTTCCTTCTTAGTAGGCCTGCCTTGATGAGAACCGGAGACCTTTGGTGAAACAGTTCCGGGTGATTCTATAGGAGAGAAAATAGTAGGAGAATGAGTTCTGCTCTTTGGTTTGTGCGGCAGCTTGTTTGACACTGTTTCTTCATTACCAGTTATCTGCAGACTGCCTAGACTTATCAACTTGGTAGTTTTATCTTCAGAATCTAAGTATGCTTCACTGGGCTCACATTCAGAATCCAATTCATCCTCCTCATATATGGCATCCTGGATATTAACAAGAAAATAAATACCGTCAGATGGAGGAAATATAAATTTCTCAGCCAAGCTTGCTAAAAACAATGACTGTACTGATACAATTCTCTGCCTTACTTGAGCGTCCCACATAGCAGACTCCTCTAAATTCTGAGACACCGTGGAAGTAACACTCGATCTGTTGGTTATATCCAATATGACATGAATCAGACCCATTAAAAACAGAAAAGGGAACCATTTCTGGTCGTGACAAAACAATTGGTAGTATACTATTTCTATTTTCTCTTGTAAGAAACAACTTCAAATTGTTAAAAGGGTGCACACTAACCTGCTTGCTTCTCTCTCGCCATATTTAGATCGAACTACTGAAGAAAAACCAGCAGTCTTTGGTAAGATGGGTCCGAATTTAACATAATCAGGAATCGACCGGCTAACCTCGTGAAGGGGAGTCATTGGTGGTTCTGCGATTGGCAACATTGGAATCATCTTCTTGCTTGTGGATGAATCAGAATTCATGCAATCCTTATAATACTTAGCAAAGAGCCTTGTGTTCTCATCCAATGATTCTCCATAAAGCTCCTCCAGCTTTTTCAAATTCTCTGCTTGTTCGGGCCTCATCGAAAGGATCAAGGACTCATTAAAGAACTGATCAAAGTCAGCTGTAAATGACAAATCATGAGCATCAGGTATGACTTCCATTATGAGCCTGTGCCTTGCTTCCGAATACCATCCAACAATTGAGCTCATGTGTAGAAGAAATAAGTCCTTCCAAAGTTCAGGGGCAAAATCAACACGTGAGAAGAATGGATCAACAGTGAACATCTCAAGAACATGAAGTACAGAATTATGGATGTTGTTACGCAATTTCCACAGGTAGGAAAGATTGAGATGGGCCCAAGCAGAGAGGTAGAAATTTGGCACCCCAGCTGTTGTTTGATTGGAGCTCAACATGGCACAGACTTGCAACATCTTCTCCGCATAATCTAGCCGTGCCAGTTTAGCTTCCATATTGGATGTATTGATAGCTTCTTCCAGGGCTTCAATACCCCAATCCAAATTTGCCAAAACTGCTTGATCCGAGTATCTAACCTCTGTATCCTTGCCAGAGCTTCCATCCTCTGCTGCTAATCTCTCTGCACATTGTTCCTTGTGCTGGATTCTTTGTTCTTTATCTATCAACCTATCCTGTATGAAACTTCCAACAGTAGTGGTCAATAGCCTTACAATGTCCTTTTGGTCCATTGAAAACCTGTAGTTTCCTGCCATCCCTTGTAAGACGCAACCTGAACTTCTTCAAGGAGCCTTAATCAGAACAGCTGCAGCTATCATCCATCATTTTCTGAAAAATTTCATTCTAAAAAGAAAAGAACGCAAAATACATGTTAGGAAAAAGTTCTCACTTCTTGTGTTGCAAAGACGACAGCATAGGTGTAGGCATCTAGTCTACACCAACAATTCTATTGTGTTCAATGCAAGTGCTATGGCAATCCATATCACTATTGTAAAACATCAACGTCATATAAAAGTTGAAGAAAGAGACAGGCCACAGATACTACATATTCTAATCTCTACATTGTATGATAGTATATATGTTTAATCCTGCCGGCCTCCATTGCGAGTCAGCTGTGTGGACCAAGCAATCCTTGGGGTGCAAATTTTATATACATCACACATTTTATATTACTGCAAGTTATGAACTGCCTAGATTAAACCGGTCCAACCCAAAAAAAACAATAAGATAATTGCCATTCGGGTAATCATTGATTTGTTGGTCATTTTGACCAAGTCAGCTCCCAACTGTCAAAATACCAAACTTAACGTGTTTCGGCGGGAAAATCCATCCTGTTGTTTGCTTGAGCCCATAAAATCTTTAAAGCCCAACAATGAAATAATGCGTTGAGCCCATAAAATATCAAAGCCCAACAATTAATAAAAGAAAATCAAGCGGGCCATAGTAAACGACAGGGATAATGGAGTTATCCCAAGTTTGAGAAAGAGCTGCTTTTGCCCGTACTTATAACTTGCCTCTTGTCGCCACGTGTAGATTCCAAGATACTAGCGTCAAAGAAACGCTGAGTTCTGCCTCAAAGATTCTTTTCTCTAAGCCGTCAAGATCTCGACACGAGTCCAAACCCAACGTCCAGGATCGAACCGCCAAAACAAATCTCCCTCTATAAAAAATATCACAAACCCACACCGTCTCCTATCACTAAAAAAAAAACTCACTCGACACTCTCTAGTAATCAATCAATCAACCAACGATGCCAAACCCTAGAGTCTACTTCGACATGGCGGTCGGCGGCGCTCCGGCGGGGCGGATCGTGATGGAGCTGTTCGCGGACACGACGCCGCGCACGGCTGAGAACTTCCGCGCTCTGTGCACGGGGGAGAAAGGGAAGGGGCGGAGCGGGAAGCCGCTGCACTACAAGGGGTCCACCTTCCACAGGGTGATACCGGGGTTCATGTGCCAGGGCGGGGACTTCACGGCCGGGAACGGGACCGGAGGGGAGTCGATATACGGGGCGAAGTTCGCGGACGAGAACTTCGTGAAGAAGCACACGGGCCCGGGGATCCTGTCGATGGCGAACGCGGGGCCCAACACCAACGGGTCGCAGTTCTTCATATGCACCGACAAGACGGAGTGGCTGGACGGGAAGCACGTGGTGTTCGGGAAGGTGGTGGAAGGGATGGACGTGGTGAAGGCGGTGGAGAAGGTCGGGTCCTCCTCCGGGAGGACTTCTAGGCCGGTTGTTATTGCCGATTGCGGCCAGCTCTCTTGAAGTGTTTATGAGGTCGAAGACGAGGACGAGGACGGGTTTTAATAAAAAGGTGTGGTTGTGTTTTTTTAAGCGAATACTACTACTGGTTACTGGTCACTTTGTGGGATGAGGGAAAATAAAATGTTCTTGGCTTGTTTTTGTTCGAATTTGTTGTGAAGCTTTAAGCTTTAATGATGGATATTTAACTTCTAATGGTGTGTCTGCCAATCTTAACTAAAGGTGCTATTTGTCTTGTCAAAACTAAGACAAATCAACGGTATTTATTTAACAGGATCTCTCCTGTTGAATACTGTACAGGAGAGAATCCAAATCCGAAACTAAGCGGTGCTATACCCCTTAGACAAGAAACGGAAAACACGATGTGTTGTTGTTCATTTTCTTTTGAACGTTATAGTTGATACTGTGTTGTTGTCAGTCAATGAAAGCAAGAACCCACCCATTAGCGATGATATTAATTGAAATGGCAGTGTCGTATTAAGGTCAATTGTTAAATCTTAATGGTATCTCGAGGCAGGATTTTTTCCGGGCGTAATCGGGTGTACTTTCGTTTGTTTCCTGACCAAGGTTGCAAATTGCATTTTTCTTTTAAAAAGGAAAATCCAGAGGGAATCTTGATTTCAATGACAGGGAGCGGGTCGTGGTGATAGAATGTCATTGACATATAACATTTTAAAACATGGATGTTAGATCGTGCTAGTGGCAATATCTGTGGACTAAACAATTATGCCCGCTTGGATACCCCTTTTTATCTGTTTTCAGTGTTTCATTTCATCTAAGAAGGTTTGACCTCAAACTAGAGCGATTATGATTTGAACTTAAATCTAATGGAAAGTATGAAAATGAACCCCGTTGATTGTCAACACTACTACACATCATATGTTTCTCACCACCATCGATTCGTAAGTAGGGCAGGGTTTGCCGCTGTTTCAATAACCTATCGGTCTTAAGATGCATGCTCAAGAAAAGGAAAAAAGAAAGGAAAGCATCTAAGTATAAAGTATCAACTTATCAAGATGCCATAGTGGAAAAATCTATCAATTTCAAAAACTCTATCAATTCCAAATGATAATATATTTCTTGGTCTTTTGGCTAAGATCAGGTGTAGATTCAACTGATGTCGTGTGATGGCTTGCTTGGGGGTAAGACGGCACGGCGAGAATATATATTATTTTCAGAGGTGGGAAATGTGGCATGATAAATATATCCACCATCCAGGGTCAAGTTACTCTGGTACTCTTACTTCTGGTAGTTTAATTATTGTGGCTACGAAAATGACATTTCAATTTCATACGTTCTTATAGAACAGCAGTTTTTATTGACCCTTTTTTTCAGAGAGATCAAAAAGATTGACCCTTCTTTAGGGGGTTATATAGTAAGAGGCCATAGGCCCAGTAGCAAAAACTGTACATTTACATCAAGGCCCGATCCACTATCAATTTTTAACTGGAGGTAGGTGAACTGGATTTGTGTAACTCCTCTGTCTCACAGAAGGTCTTGCAATTCCATTAGCAACCTAAGGCCTAAGTAATATATGTAAGGACTGACAAACTACTTAAGGCCTTCCTCATGTTTCTCCGAGGTTGAACTTTGGCACAAATCTTACCACCAAACCCGCAAAAAGATTGGAACAATTTCAAATCCCGCGTCGAGCAAAAAAAAAAAAAAAAAGAGAGTAAGAAAATCACACGCAAATCCAAACCCCACACCAGCTTAAAAGCTTCAATTGGAATATATAATGTCCATATTCCATACGAACTTGACAAAAAAGAAGAAGAAAAAAACTGATGGGCCATTGCCAGCAAGCATGAACAGCCCAAAACCGGAAAGACAAATTAAAAGGTTCACATTCTAGTCGATTTTGATCCTCTTAATAGCCAGTCACGGCATCAGATTTTCTGATAAAGTTCCTGGGCTTTGCCTTTAATGACGTTTTCAACTCGAGCCTAGTAGTAAGATAGTAACAATTTTTGGGGTTGCTTCCTAATACAAGTTACAGTTTGCAATTACATTTTGTGCTTCCATAATTTGACCAAAACCTCATTGCCCTGCCAATTTAATAGGTCCACCAAGCAAATACTCCTACTTAAGTCGCCTCAATTCTTTGTTTGTACGTATTTGATCCTGAAATTCCATGGACAAAGTCAAAATATGCTTCCATGCTCTTTATTTTAGTGTAAAACCAACAAATATATTATGCTATCAAACCACTCCCAATCCCAAGGTTATACCACGAGTCAATTAGAGATTAGTCAGTTTATCAGCTGAAACACTGTTCTAATATTAAAAAAAAATAACAAATAGCCATAATTATAATTTTATAAACCCGTCAATGTACCGTAGAATATACTAGTATTGTGTCTTGTTGTCGACTTGCATATATTGAAGAACATGGGAATGGTTTTGCTTGTAATTAATTTTATTATTAACCAGGAAAAAGTAAGCTAAACATGTCACAGTAGTTAGTAGTCTTTCTCGCTCGACATTTTTTAATACCATTTCCCTTGGCCTGTCGGCTTACTTTGAAGGATATGTATTAAAGTCAGAATCCCCATCTAGAGTCATTGCTAATCAACGGCGAAGTAGACAATTCAAAATCCAAAACAAATAGAAAAAACGGATAGGAAAGTACCCCGAAAGTTGCACAAAAATTCAATGCTCTGAAATTAAAAGTCATGCTTAAGTCGAACACATGGCATTCTTGAGGGTCTTAATTCTCATCCTCATGTCTTTATCAATCACACACCATTTGAATTGGTCTCCAAGATTTCTTTTTTTGATCCAATATTTCACATTTGTAAAACACCTGTGGTCATAAAGAAAAAGATAAAGATTGTAGTTTAGTCAGCCATTGTCTTAACTATCCGTGCATATAATACTACTACTAATAGGTCTCCGCTGTAGTTCTTTTGTTCCAAAAATCAATCAAGTTACTTTTGTTTTTTCTTTTCTTCGTGGTATATAGACCAGATTTTAAAAGTCTAGATCCAGAATCTGATTTTATAAGACGTATCATCAATAAAAAAAAATGATCATTTAATTTTTTACAAATTAAGAATTAAATCCAAGAATTTACTTATAAAACAATTTTTTTTTATTCTCAAAAAAGTAAGCACAATTTATTTTTGCCAATCATGTCACCATTACATATTAACATAAAATTATTAAAAAAAAACATAGCATTTATCACTAAACTGTACTACTATAGTGATACGATGTGTTTTAAGGTATCGAGTTTGAGTTCGAAACTTAAATGTAAAAAAGATGACAATTATCAAGAAGAAAAAGGAGGGGACAAGAGCTTTAAAAAAAAAATGGAGGAAGGAACAATGACTTTGAGTTAGACCCACCAATCTCAGACAAGGCGGGCGGGAGTAGGAAGATTTTTTTTGTGATAATAGTTCTGTTTTTATGTAACCATAAGATTTCCAAATTCCATTCACGTTCTTACACATACGAGGATTACCAAATAGACCAATATAGAAAGCAAGGAAAAAAAAAGGATGAATAGTCAACAATTTCTGTATGATCTTCTTCCCCAGTTTGGCATTTCTCCATTCAAATCAAACCAAATCCCCCTCTCATCCAGTCAAACTTCATTTGCCCACCACGAGAGTTCCTGTTACTGCCAAATACCGCGTCTTTCTTTTGTTTCTTCAATATTTTTTTTTCACTCTTCTTCACCCACCATTTTTTTTTTTCATCATCACCTAACACACAGGTATTATTAGCATCCCATTTTATATTCCTTGATTGATATTTCTTCATCCTTTCATTTCTTTTGATCACCCTTTTTATGAAAAGACCCGTGCTTGCTTGTCACTGTAACTACTCTGACCTTGTCTTTCTCTTCTTCACTTTAGAATATTTTCTTGCTAATTAGGTACGCTAACTCTTGTTTAATTTCTTCTACCATGTTTAGCTAAAACTTTAATGGTTTTGGTCTGTCTCTGATTGAGTTTTGTGTGTGTTTATGGTGATTTTTTTCAGGGTTCTTTTGGATTGTGTGGTGGTGGGTGAGTAGAAGAAATGGGAGGGGTGTGTTCAGGAGGGACGAAGAAGAGAAGTGTGAAGGTTGGGGAGGAGAAGAAGAGTGATGATTCTTCAGGGTTTTCTGGGAAGCTGAGGACAGTGCAGAGCATAGGCAAGAACAAGAAGGAGAACAAGCGTTCCCTTGCAAATAATGGTAATGGGGATGATTTTTACAAGACGGTGACACAGAGGCATAATCATTCCGGTGAGCTGTTATCTTCCTTTTCTAGAGAGCTCAAGTCTTCAACACCTGCCAGGAAGGAAGATGCTGGGAAGGTATGTTTGTTTCATCTGATGCTTTACTGTTTTTTTTGTTAAGGTCACGATTGTTGTTAGTCCTAGAATTTTCGGCGAGTGAACAAAGAAGTAGAGAAAGAACACCTCTTGAGTTGTGTGGATCAAGAGAGATACCAGCCAGAATTGTTAAACGCTGTCGTGTTAAGCATGTATTTGATGCTTGGGGAATCTGGAGGTGGAATTGATTTGATGTGGTGTATGCTCGAGCTGCATTGAAACTGGTTCATGAGGCCTGTTTGATTGCTGCTGTTGGTGCTTCCATGTGTATGCGAGTTCTGTTTCGTTTCTAATAATTGGAGCTTTTGGAATGAAATGAATTGTGATATTTCATAGCAAGGCTCTGTGTGATTGGATAATAGAAGCTCAAGATGAGTCATTGATGACTCTGGGGTCAAAGTTGTTTTGATGATTTTCATGGTGTATACAACAAAGAGAAGCAACCTGCTAATAAATTGTCCAAGGTATGGGTGTGTGTAGGGGGGTGGGGGGGAGTTGAAGATGCAGACTCTTGCAAAGGATGAGATCACTGCATCAGATAGACGGATGCTCTTCAAGTTAGTATTATTCTGGAGATGAGAGTATTCAATACTAAGTTCGTCTAAGACTGCAGTCAACTCCTGAGATGTGTTTTGTAAGCTCTATGATTTCAAAAGAAAGCAAATTGAAAGACATAGAAACTTATGAGCATTATGAGACTGGAAGAAATATTTTTATTCATCAACTGTGTGTTCTCCGTAACTCAATCTCTGAGAATTTTACACCAGATCATCTCCCTGTGAAGCGTACATCTACATGTCTCCATGTCTGTCGGTTAGCCTGGGAGTGCATTTCTGAGTTGCCTAGCCTGCGCTATAGGAGAAGTGTGGAAATGGAAGCTTATCTTGTTTCACTTTTAGATAAATATGTCCTTTACTTGCATGTGATAGTTGAAATTCCAATTTTCTCATTGTATCAATTTTTTCCTTTGCCTTTGGCAGGTTAACCAGAAGAGATCATTTCTAGGAAAAGCTGGCACTGCTGGCCTGGAAAAAGCAGTGGAAGTATTAGACACTCTTGGAAGTAGCATGTCAAACTTGAACGCAAGGAGTGGATTTATCTCTGGCGTGGCTCCTAGGGGGAATAGGATATCCATATTAGCATTTGAAGTAGCTAATACAATAACCAAAGGAGCTAACTTGTTTCAATCTCTTTCCGAGGAAAATGTCAAGTTCTTGAAACAAGAAGTACTAAATTCAGAAGGTGTAAGACAGTTGGTTTCCACAGACATGACGGAGTTGCTGACAATTGCTGCGGCTGACAAAAGGTTATTGCTTGCCAGACATGACTTTCAATGCTATGTGTTTCATTAGTTCATCTGCGGTCATTCTAATACTTATGTTGCTATGCATGCATTGGCTATTTGTAGAGAGGAACTTGATGTTTTCTCACGGGAAGTAATTAGATTTGGAGATCTATGTAAAGATCCGCAATGGCACAACCTGGGCCGATATTTTTCGAAGTAAGGACTATTTTCTAATAGCAGGCATTGCTTCCCCGTTTCACCTTTGTTGTTCTATGACGGTGAAACTAATTTTTGGTTGAACACAAAACACTTCAGATCAGATTCAGAAAGTTCATTTGATAAGCAATCTAGAAAAGAGGCAGAGATGATAATGCAAGAGTTGACAACTTTGGCACAACATACTTCAGTAAGTTCAGTTAGTAGACGATTTACTGTGTTGATATCTATGCTGCTGTGTTTCCCTGATCTTGTGGATACTTCTGTGTAATGCAATAAGCATAGTTGATGTCCAATGATCGTTTATGAGACCCAACAAATGTACTCGGAAATGGCTTCCTTTATTATGATTTCACTAATTGCCTTCTGATATAATTCTTTCAGCATGTTATACACTTCTCACGCAATTTTTTGAGCTTTTAGATTCTTTTTTGATCAGTGAGCTTTTAGAATCAGTTATAACTCCTATGCATTTCATAGGTTTCTGATATAATATATTGTCTCCAATATATAAAGCTTTGAATTATTTTGCTCCAACCTTGTCAGGACTTGAAGAAAGTCATTAAGTGTTCAATTTGTTCAAATGTTCCATGCAGGAGCTATATCACGAGTTCAATGCTTTGGACAGATTTGCTCAAGATTATCAACGGAAGATTGAGGAACTGGAGTCCTTAAATCTCCCTAAAAAAGGTTGGGCGTCCTCTTCTGGTGTATTTTTCTCTTTTTTCCTTCTCATGTAGCTGTGATGGAGTATAATGTGCTTGTGTTTCTAATAATAAAAGGGGTGCGTCACCTATGCTTCTTACAGATGGGGACACAGTTACTCTTTACCCCTCATTTATGCTTCTTTTCCGTTTTCTCCATCCCCCTACCCTTTCATGCATTTTATTGTTTGCTTCCTCTTATTCCCTATGACAATTATTGATATACGGGGTTTTTTTCTATAATAATATGTATCCAAAGGTTTATTTTGACTTTTCAATCCCACAGTGCTTCAAGTCTAATATCTGCTACGTGTGATGAACACCGCAGAGTAGGTATATTATTAACTGGCTTTTCCTTTGTTATTGTAGGCGAGGGTCTCATGATTTTACAGAGTGAACTCAAACAACAAAAGAAGCTTGTAAGAAGCTTGAAAAAGAATTCCCTGTGGTCTAAAAGTTTGGAAGAGGTATAAGATTTTGAGCTCCTGCCGCTTTCAGCTGAATACTACGACTTGTTTCACTATTTATTCAATCTCTTTGATCTAGCTTTTCTTAATTTCCTTGCATGCCATGAATGCTTTCTGCTATCTTTAAAAATTATTCAAGTTTTGTTAGCATATATATTGTTATGATGATATTACTTCCTTTTATAGATGTATTACAGTTCACTAGACTCCCAGTATTCACTGTTGCCTTCCACTAGAACGCAATAGAGGTAGTTTACTAAAATAAAACAGCCAAAGACCTTATAACTTTTCTGTGTGACCTGCAGATCATGGAGAAACTTGTCGACATAGTGACCTATTTACAGCAAGCAATCCTGGAAGCATTTGGAAACAATGGTACGATATTGTGCAGAAATTAGTAGTGTCGTTTTTGCAACCAGTAGGATCTACATTTGGAGATTTACATTGGCCATACATGTTGACAGCTGCTTTTGAGTACCGATTGAAAGGGGTTTGTCAAGTTACTTTAGAATTGCTTTGTCTCCAGTTCAACAGGCACTGCGTTTTGTGGAAGCTGCATTATCATTTTGTTTTAGTACTGTACTGTTATAAAATTTAGATTTTCAAGGAGAATACCAGTAACACTGTGATTATAACCGATGTAGTGACTGCATCATCTCCAGGAATGCTTGTGAAAAAGTCATTATGGGTCCTCCTTGCACCATGATTTGGCCCTTGTCCATAGCAACAGTATGCCAACATACGTGGGATTGAATTTGTTTAACTTGACCTGAAAGAGAATGCAATGCTAGAACTTGGATTGTCAATGTTCCGTCTTTCAAAATAGCGCATCAATTGACCTATTAATTGTTCATCCATGGCAGGTATTAAGCAGGAGCCTAGCAAGAATCCTCAGAGACTAGGTGTAGCTGGTCTTTCCTTGCACTATGCTACCATGATCAACCAGATAGATAATATTGTAAGTGTAATTATTTCTTTCAACAGTGATCACATATTGTTGGTATATTCTTTTTCATAGGGGATCTTATCAAGTGAAAACTCTTTTGCCATTAGGCTTCTCGTCCTGCTTCCCTCCCTCCTAATACTAGGGACAATTTATACAATGCGTTGCCGCCAAGTGTTAAGACAGCTCTGCGTTCACGATTGCAGATGGTTGATGCCAAGGAAGGGGTATGCTTTTGCATAGACATACTCTGTTTCAGAGAGAAAACTAATTCAATGGCTGTTTATTTTCTCCTGCATTTCTTTTTTCTTGACTGCGGACATTGAGGATGAGTGTTTTTACTTTGCCTGCAGTTAACCGTAGCTCAGGTGAAAGCTGAAATGGAGAAGACTCTTCAGTGGCTTGTACCAGTCGCCGCCAACACTACCAAGTAAGTTAATATCAGTGATTTAATTGATGTTCTTCTTTGTCTCACATTCATGAAGATGATATCTTTACTTCCCTGCCTCTCATTTTATCTCCAAATATCTTCTCTCTGTATTTACTCTCTCATTATGATTTCAACAGGGCGCATCAAGGTTTTGGATGGGTTGGAGAATGGGCAAACACTGGGTCAGTCTTAAGCCTTCTCTTTATCTATAGGAGAAAAGTTGTGTGCAAAGTATTTTTTGTTATGCTTTATACCAGCAGAATAATTCTGATAGGATGCGTGTATTGTTTTTTTCCGCAGAAATGAATTTGGCAAGAGTATACCTACAAACAACAATGTGATTCGCCTTCAAACTTTGTATCATGCAAATAGGCAGCAGACAGACCAACACATCCTTGAATTAGTAACATGGCTTCACCATTTGATAAGCTTGGTGAGAAATAGAGATCATGGTTTAAAGGTTGTGCCTACTCGCTCTCCCACTCGCAAGGGGCTAGCTTTCCATGCCAAGATGCAACGAACTGTATCTCTAGACAGTGGTAATAGAGCCAACAAGGTTCAACTTTCTCCAGAAGATAGAGACATGCTAGACAAAGTGAGACGCAGGAGATTGGTTCCAGGAATAAGCAAGAGCCAGGAATTCTTTGTGGCCAAGAAAAGTAGAAAAGTTTGGGCATTGAGTAGGAGCACCGGCACCTCTCCAGACAGAGAGATTAGCACAAGACAGAAGTTGAATTATAGTAAAGCTAATATGTTGGATGTTATGGATGGCCTAGATTTCTTACCATAAAGAGCCTTCTTTATCTGTTCCACCATAGGATTCCGGTTTCAGTATGCATCATTTTTCTGTATATTCTTTTGTTAGTTAGTCATTCAATTAGTGTAAATACCTATACATATCTATACATAGTGGTATACTGGTGTTGCATGAAGCTGTTACTGCAATTGATTGAACTAAGCTCGTAATGCAATCCTAGTGAATGGTGCAACAGCTGACTGCCAATTTTGGTTTGCTTGGGAGAGCTTTTTTTTTTTTTTTGTCAGCAAGCATAGATATACATTGATCATACAAATATAGAGTTTGTTACAAACACAGTTGTCAATACATGACCAAATTAATATTACAGACCATATAGAAAGGAGAGATGGATCCTACAAGCAAATTAGCAATAATGGAATATTGTAATCAGCAATGGAAATCATGTTTCCGGATTGTTGACTTGGCTTTCATCACATCGGTGTTAGCTCCAAAAAGATGTGGCTTAACCCTCTTGCAACGGCAATGGGACGACAATTCCCTGGTTAGGACCAGGATATCCTTCCCGGAGGCGTAGCACTCTTTAATGTCTTTGGAAATCGACATTTTTGACACATTGAAGCTAAGGTCGATGTGATTACCGGCTTTGAACCAAATGGATCGCCATAAAACATTGGGGAGGAGTCCACGCACAGCCTCCACATCCAGTTTCTCCTCAACCAAAAATAACACTATAACAACACAAAAACTTGGGTCGTCATCCTCATCATCGTCATCATCTGCATCGTCGCCGCCGTCATCTCCAGCGGTTCCACTATCACTTCCACTCACCATAGCCATAACAATATGACACTAACACAGGGGAAATCGGATTCGAAGAGACCAATTTCACTAGTAATTTTCCCAAACCGGGAACAAATAACCAATTAACTGTTGGGCCGGAGCAATGAATCTATTTGAGGTAACCTCTCAATATCTATGCCGCTCACCAAGAGGAAACTTGATTTTTGCACAAGTAGGGAAAAGAATAAAAGAGAAGAAGAGACAATACCAGACTTTATGGCAAAGGTGCCTGGCTCGGCGGTTTCCGACGACTCCGGTCAACCGTTTGGGAAGAAGAAAGCCATGGCACCGTTGAACATGCAACTTAGACTGAAGGAGACCAATTCCGCAGAGATTGAAAAACGTTTATATCGGGTATGTCGAACTAGGGTTTGAAGATTGGAGGTTTGTTGAGAAGAGCATATCACACAAAGATTCAGGAGGGATCTGAAACCCAATAGAGAAACATGTCTAAATTACGATTTCTACATGTTTTAATTGGCTACATAGTATGGATCTGAGTGGATTTGGTGTTTGGGTGAGGGTGAGACCAGAGGAATCATGTTTTCGAATTTGAAAATACAGAGGATTTCACGCGCAATACACGCGCTTTACATTACTACAAGTACAACAGTCCTAACACACCCATTGCTTTTAGTTTTGCTTGGGAGAGCTTGCATAAACACCATGAGAATAGATGTATTTGTATTGTTATATCCTATAAATTCAACGTTCTTCCTCATTCTAATAAAGTTACTGTTAAAAGAATTTTAATCAACACTTAAGGGAGTTGCATAACTGAAATCTCTGAATTAAAGAAAGTAAAAACTGACAGAATTTAGACGCTAACAAATGTCTCTGTAAACTTTCACCAAGGCTTAATCATTTTCTGAGTGAGTTAAAGAGTCCTGGGAGCCGACTTTGTCGATCCAGGACCTTGCTTAAGGGACACGGAATGACTCAATCTAACAACTCGTGGTAATGAATTAGTTTGGCTAAATGCATTTGCCTTTAAGTTTCAACTGCCTCATTACGCAAATGGTCCCCTTCCATGCCATTTTCTCCATTGGTATGCATGAGGTCATGATGTTCTACAGCATTTCATTGACCTCAAACCAGATATGTTACTTGTTTCATTTTTTTTTTTTTTCCTGTTCTTGTAAAGACAACCTAACTGCTCCGCTTAGGCTTTTTATAAAACTCATAAGCCCACAAGATATGTTCACCAAATTCACTACTACCCAGTAATACTGTTATATAGAATGTGTCTACATTCTCGTTCACCACCACTTCGCAGCCTCATCATCACCAACAATGGAGATCTTCAAAACACAAAGACATCCTATCATTCTCTTGTTGCTTTTCACTTCCCTATTTTCCACTCTTTTCATCACACAAGCTCTGTCACCTGATCAGGAGCCAGGACCTGAAGGACTGCCACTTCTTGCTTCCTCTTCCCCCCCATCATTTCCCACTCCAGCTCTCGACACCACCCCTGCTTTCTTTGATAACCAGCCCGCAATAAGCAGCCCAATAGGAGGACAACAACAGACTCCTCAATCTCAACTGGGCTTCCAACAGCAGCAACAAGGGCCGAATGATCCACAAGAAGGACTTGAAAGCCAGCCCGCTTCGGGCCTCACTACGCCATTCTCTTCTCTGAACCAGCCCGCTTCGGCAGGCTTTAATGGGCCATTTCCGGCCTCTAATCAACCCTTTGGTGGCGCCACCACCAACCAGCAGCAGCAAGGATTTCTAAGGAGCATTCCTTTTGTAAATGGAGTATCTCCGGTGAAGAAGATATCCATTCCGGGAGTCGTTTTAGCTTTGGTATCCGCTTGTGCTGTGATCATTTGAGAAGATGGTTTCTATTTACCGTTTTACCAGGTTGATTTATAAGCTTATACTACCATGTTTTCTTTATTGATTTATCTTGGTGACATTTTTTTGAGGTTTTATTATCCATGTTAAGCAACGGAAAAAGGGAGTTAAAATTTCATAATCTTAGTGTTATGATATTAATTACCTCACTTTATTTAATGATATATGGTTTGAAGTTTCAGCCCTAATCCAAATTCGTTCGTTAGCCTAATTCCGATTTCCTACTTGTGATTGTTGCATGGAAAAAATCCAATTATTTCTTTCTCAGTATAAAAAAATCAATTAGTTATATGGTTATAACTATACTATAGTCACTCTAAGGCCCACTCAGTCCAAAAATCCACGCAGACTGGCCAGCATCATTATTTTAATTATTGGGCCAATGCTAAGTTTAGAGCCCAATAGTAATATTTAATTATTGGGATTTGGGCCAATCAATTAGGGTTTACTACCCCAGTTAGGGTTTAAAGAGAATCGCTGGCGCCACACCTTCCCCGGTGGCGGCGGCGGGGGCGGCAAATAGGTTCAATATGGAGGCAGCCTCATAGAATATCAGGCTACAGAAACAGGAAAATGCAAATCTAATTATCACCAAACTGAAATTGGCAAAAGGTGATAAGAAAACAAACGCAAATCTAATTCCCACCAAAAATGAAATGGCGAGGACCTAAAAGCTGGCTCTTGACTCAAAATTTGGATCAAGCATAATAAAGGCTGCAAACTCGAAGGCAAAATCGATTCTTAGACACCATAGAAGATTCCGATAAGCGAAGCCTCATTGCATTTTCGGGGACTATTTTGAGAGAACACCTTGAAAACACTGAAGCAGTGAAGGTAACATTATAGCTTAGGTAGTCCAGTGCGGCAAAACCGAAGACAAAGACGTTACTGATTCACTGAAAGAAGAAGAGGAAACCAACCGATTGAAAAGCCATTAAAAATCAAAGCCTTCTTCGTTAAGGCGCAAAGGAAAAACAAATTTGAAATCCAAACATACTAATTAAACGAAAAACAAACTTAAAGAAAAAAACATAAGAGAAGAAAAAACTACATGAAGTTGAACTTTGAAATTAAAACACTGAAGGAGAAAAAGACAGGAGAGGGATCAGATGGTTAAGATGGGGGTGCCCAGGTTGTCGTAACCAGGCGTGGGCTGGACACCCATCTCGCATCAGAATATAGCGAGCTTTGACCACTCATCATATCCCCGTGGACTGCCTGAAGGATCATACTTTTTATCCCCTTCGCTTCCCTCTTTTATACCCACCAACCTACTCACCTATCTGTCCTCCTCTCCAATGTGGGATTCTCAAAACACTAAAAACTGAACCCACCCCACCCCACTGCTACACTTGTCAAAAACTAAATTGTTCGTCACACTCACATAACACACAGTCAACAGTCCCCAGGGGAAACATAACAACATCATGAGAAATTGGAGAGCCATATATACTATCCGCAGGATGTGAAGTTTAAAACAATTCGGATAGAAGGTTGCTCATGACTTTTTCAAGGACCATAGAGCCTCCTGACATTGAAATGATTCCTCAATATGCGTTCGGTTCAATTTCCTGATGAAAAAAAAAGTTGATTTTCTTCAATGGGACTCTGGTGCGAGGATAATCAGAACAGCAATTGCAGACAATATACTGTAGCAATATAAATCTACTACCTCTAATAAGTTGGTATTGTCTTCGACAAAAAAAAAAAAAAAGTTGGTATTGTCAGGAAATGAAGCTTCACGTCTTACTGGATTGACTGCTGGATCCTGTCCAAAACTTTTTTATTCAAAAGTACAGACCAAGGTACCTTCTCTGTGCCTTGTGATCTCAGATTCCACATTTCTTTCATTGTCCAACATTACCAATATAACGGTCCATGGTAACGAATGTACCTGCAAAAGATCACAAAGCTGCACCGAGCATCATGGTTATTAAGCCAATCCCTGATCCTATTCTGCGCATTGACCGATCTTGATTGGAAGCGGAAATTAAAGAAAAAGCATAAATCAGGCGTGACAAGTTACAAGCGAAATTTCCTGCTAAAGGAAATCCCATTCTGTTCAATTGAAGGTGCAGAAGATTCAGAAAACAAGCCTCACCCAACAACAAAGTTCTTTTTTTTATCGTATTGGTGTTTGTTCAACATCAGGCTATCCACGGTACAAACTACAAAGGTCTGAGCCTGATCTTAAAAACCTTTTGGCGTACCGTCGTTCAGTGCCACTCATTTCTCGTTATGGTAATTGGTTTTTCTCAGGTGATGAATGAGGACTAAGGGATTGCGCCCGGTCCTCGATTTACCTCTGACTTTTTAGTCTAACTCCTTGAAGTTATGGCCTTTCAGACTCTAATTAATTAATTCCTAACTTACTATTCTCCCACTATGTATGTTCTTCCTACGCTCAATACAGAGACCCTAGTCATTGTAATGTAGTGTTCCTATGGAATTTGATATACCTCTCAGAAAATAACATGAGAAAGTGCTGCTGCCTGCTGAGGTTCAGGTAGGAAATAATATTACTTGCTCAATGAAAATGAAACTGGTCTCCGCTTACAAATTACATCCGATTGGTTGAAAGAGGGACTTCCCTTCAACAAGCAAGTCTAGCAAGATAAGTTAAGAACAGCATTGACTTTAGCCCCCCAAAAATAGCGTTGGTGGATTTTCCTACCCTGGCCCAATAATGTCCGTTGTGTAGGCAAATTTCTGCGACATTAAAATCATACTTGTTCCCTCATCAAAAAAAAAAAAAATCATACTTGTTCCTTTTTTTTTTGACAACTCTTCCCTGGGTATCTGGGCCGGCTCTTGAAATTCTTTAAGCCCACTAACTCAAATTCTGACAGATCCATTACTAGGGTCGGCCCGGCCAATACTACGTTCTTTATATTCGAGGTAAGGATCAAATTTTTGTAGGGAGAGCATTCGTCATTCATATAAACAAATCAAGTGATTTGAAAATATAAATAGGGTTAAGCATCTTTTTGGAACTTCGAATTTAACGTTTGTCCCGTTTATATACCCGGGAGTTTTTGTGTCCCTTTTATGTACCCCGGGTTTTAAATTTTGTCCCTTTCATATACCTCGGGCAGCCCGGGTGATGATGTGGCCACCTGCCCGGGTCCGATTGACACGTGTGAGTGTCTTATTGGATCCACGTAGCAAAAAAGGTAGACCCCACCTATTTTTCCAAAATTTTAATCCCCAAAATTTCGAAAATTATTTTCTGATTTTTTAATTAGAATACCGGCTGGTTGGCCCAATTTCAATCCCAGTTCGCCCACCCAAATCCTTACAATTCTTGTCATCATCACCTGCGGCAAACTACCGGCCATCTCCAAAGAACTCTGTTCTTTTTCCTTTTTTTTTTATTCTAAATGATGAACTTTATTTAATGAGGAAAATATTTTCAGAGAAATTACAAAATCATGATAGAGTAGCAGAACATGACCCACAAAATGCAATGACACTGAGAATATGCAACACGAAAACCCACGAGCATGTTCTTCTTCCTTGCCCACGAAAAACTCTGTTCTTCTTCCTTGCCAAATGCACTGGTCTTGATACCAACCAAACCACTACCATGAACAGGTTCTGCAACCTATAGCAGCACGGCGACACAGCCCATGGCGGCATCGAACAATCAACATATAGCCACCAGCCAACAAAATCACACCCAATTGATTCTGCCACCACCACCACAACCACAACACAATCCGATCGACATGAAAACCACCCCAAAACACCATAACATGCACCCACTCATGAAAACATCTCAATTACTTCGTTGCACTGTCAAACCCATAATTTGTTGAGGGAGCAGAAGAAAATGAACCATCAAATCTAATGTCATATCTCGAGGTAATAAAAATTGGAGTGGCAGCAAAGGGGAGAACGGGCTCCTCGACTCGACGGCGGTGGCGACCTATTCCTCTGGTGGTGATTTGATGATAGGGGAAAGAGGAATCTATTGGAAAGGTATGGGAGTGAGATAGTAGAGGCGTCGTTGAGCTCGCTTTGGTGGGCGGCGATTGGGAGCCGCGCGGCGTCGGTGGCAGAGCTGAGAGGGAGGAGAGGGGAGTAGCTTCGGTGAGGGAGAGACAAGAGGAAATAATTGAGGGAGAGAGAGATATGTAGAGAAATTAATTTGACGGGGAAGAGATAAAATGATGGGGTGTGTGGAGTCGGGGAGAAAAGGGAAGAGATAATGGAGAAAGAAAGAAGATAAGGAAAAAAGAAGACGAGGAGAATTGGTGAAAAAAAGAAAGAAACTAATGTTGGGTCGTTTGTAACTCAAACGTGGGCGGACTGGGAGAAAAAACCCAACCAGTCGTCATGTCATTTTAAAGATTGGAAATTAATTTTTGAAATTTCATAAATAAAAATGAGGGGAATAGGTGGGGCCCACATTTTTTTTACAACATGGCCCAATAGAGATCCGATGCGTGTCAAGCGGACCCGGGCAGATGGCCACGTCATCACCCGGGCTGCCCGAGGTATATAAAAGGGACAAAATTTTAAACCCAGGGTACATAAAAGAGACACAAAAACTCCCGGGTATACAAACAGGACAAACGCTAAACTCGAGGTATCAAAAAGGTGCTTAACCCAATATAAATACATAGCTCCTTTTCTAAAAAAAAAATATAAATACATAACGAGATTTATCTATACTATCTATATGTAACAGCCCGGGTAAAAATTTATAATTTTACCGGGACTGTAAAAGGACTTTGTACAGTAATTTACCATATGGAAATAATCTTTGGTAATTATTTTATGGTAAACCGAGCATCGGATTCCAATTCCGAGTCTCCTTCCATACTCCAGATATTTTTGCGAAATTTTCGGGACGAGTTGGAATTTTTGGGATTTGGAAAGCTGCGAAAAGACGATTATGCCCCTGGTTTTGTTTGAAAAACTAAAGAAAGGGAGAAGGGCATAAGAGACATTTTGCTGAGTTAGATTCCCTTCTGCTCAATTAGTCGTTGCCGACACCTTTATGTCATTTTCTTTTTTTTTTTTTCGTTTGTCTAACACTAGTCTTTGTTCTTCACACAAACCCATTATTTTTTCCCTGCAAGCTACCCACACCCAGTACAATTCTCCTGCCTGCAAACCATAACCACCCACATCTTCCTTCTGCTGCAAAACACATAACACAACCCACTGCAACTCACCACAAAACCAAACTAGAAAAAAAAAGAAAAGAAAAAGAATAAAAAGAAAAACAAAAACACAAAACGACATCACGCCACCGCCACCATCTTCTTCCCCATAACCCACAACCACCGACCGACACCACCACCCGGAACCACAACCACCACATTCCAACGCCACCGGGACTCGCACACGCCACCACCAACAGCTGACCGCCACCCTTCCTCCTCTCCTTCTCTCCTTCCTCGCTCGCCGTCCACCTCATGCGCGACAGCCAAGTCGCGGCTCCACCACCTGCAACTACAACCGCTGCCACTCACCCAGCGACGACGCCGAGTCAAGACGAGCAACGAATCAGCCTTCCTCTGTTCGCCTGCTCACAGCACCGCACCTGCAGCAGCGTCGCCTCGCCGACGAAAGCCAGCACCACCCTTGTTGCTCCTCGCCGCCAACGCCACCGTACCAAGCTGCAGCAAGCTTGGGTCACGTCGCCACCAACTTGCGTGACCACTGCAGCCATCGTCGCCGTCCTCACAACGTCGGACCCGCGCCTGCAGCCATCCTTGCCCCGCCTCGACATCGCCGCCGTTCCGCCAAGGTGAGCTACCTCGGGTTGAAGATGACCCGTTTAGCGGATTGGGTCTGACCCGGATGCGCGAGCGGGTCAAGGCAGACCCGGTTGGGCTAACCCTCGGGGTTGGGCTTGATGCCTTGGTCTTGGGTTGACCCTCTTGGGCTATTGACATATGGAATTAATTCTTGGGCCTTGGGCTTGGACGTGGGCTATTGCAGGGCCTACTGTCCATATCCCAGCCCAGTTAAATAAAAAAAGAAGAAGAGAAAGAGATAAATGAATATAATTACTGAATATATATATATGGTAAATGATTATTTTTAAGAAAATATCTTTGAAAAAGAATATGTGACAAAGAAAATAAATAATTTTATGAGAATACTTCGGAAAGGGTATTATCAAATACTAAATACCGGAATAGTATTCGGGTATATGGATAGTATATTAATTTTGGCACATGGACAGAAATGGTGAATGATGATGATAACGGAATAATAATCATATGCATATTATGTTTATTGTGCATTTGTGTGACTGTGTATTTGTTATTAATTATATATAGGATTTGATAACATGAACGAGCACGTGGTACCGGAGCTAGAGGAAGAGTTTCCGGAGGAATTTATCGGCTAAGGTGAGGATAAGTAAATATTTATATACCGCCCGTGATATCAAGTTGCTGTTTGTTTACTATGTGTGATATTTGCTGGTATGATATTACTTCTGCGTCTGTGATTGATTGTTGATGTTATTGATGATGTTGGAATTGTTGGTAATAGTAAGATTATTGTTGTTGTTGTTGACCGTGAGAATTGTGTGAGTTGAGTACCGGGGGTACTATTATGTGATGACAGTTTGGTTAAGTTATTATCCAGACGAGCGGAGAGGCTATGAGCCTGCTCGGGATAATGAGATAATAGTCGGTTAATAATGACATAGTAACAAGTCTAGGGAAAAGAAGATAATAAAATGGAAATATTTAGACATCTAGTAAGTCATAGTTAAATGTTGGAACAGCCAGATGGTAGTCTTTTAATTTATGGTGCTGGGGGAGAGTGTGCTTGGGGTCTGCTCCCTGTCTGTACCAATCATTATTTTAGGCGCTGGGGAGAGTGTGCTTGGGGTCTGCTCCCTGTCTGTGCCAGTTATTATGTGGAGGTACCAGGGCAGGGTCTACGGGCTAGCTAGCTTGAGTACCTGGCGACGGCCACCATTTAACTAGTGATAGGGGCCCTGATAATAAAATTGGTATAGCGTGTCTAGAATCACAAAGTGTATTATTTATGGTTCGTGAGAACCTTAGTTAATTGTTGTTGATGTGACTTGGTTATTATCGGTTGCTTGTATATGTATATTTGCTTATGGATTTTACCCACTGAGTACTTCGGACTCGCCCCTCGCCTGCGTGACTCGGTCACGTAGTTTGATTGTGCGTAGTTTAGGTACGTTCAAGGCATGCTGTGGCGCACCCTCTGCCAGGCCCGGATCCATCCTGCGTTGCATCATTTTCATATTGTTGCCTATTGTTGTATTGTATCAAGACTTCCGCTACTTTCATTTGTCACTCTGCCTCTGTTGTTATGTTGTAATAACGTCTCCGTATACCGAAATCCAGTACGGTTGTTGTATTATGTTGTTGATTTGAGATATGTATCTGTTGAGGTTTTTATAATAATAATAGGTCCCACGTATTTACTGTGTGTAACGGTAAATACGGATCAGGGCATTTCATTATGGTAGCGGAGCGGGCTGTAGGTTCTTGGTTGTTGTTTGATTGTCTGTGCATATCCTGCTCCACATGTTATAAATATAATATTCATGTATACATCTTCATATAGGAAGGACGAGATGGATCCGACTCAGGGACACCAGCATGCCGCCCAACAGCACTTGGAAGAGGACCAAGTGTCAATCGATCAACCACATGCATACGAAGAAGAACCACATGTCTACGATGGGGTACCGGGTATGCCATACCAGATGTCCCTGCAGATGATGCACATGATGGCCCAGATCCTTCATCGACAGACAGCTGGGGGACCAATCAAAGACCCTGTTTTTACCAAGCTATCTGAGCTTGGAGGTGAGCCTTTCTCGGGGGCGACTGACCCTTGTGAGGCAGACGAGTGGCTACGTCAGATCGCCAGGGTCATGCTCAAGATCAGGTGCACAACTGACCAGTGGGCGAACTATGCGGCTTCTCTTCTCCGTGAAGAAGCAGCAATATGGTGGGAATCTACCACAAGGGACCTACCAAAACCAGTGGTGATGCCATGGGCTGAGTTCACAACCATGTGCAAGGACAAGTTCATTACCAAGGAATTTCAGGAACGCATGCAGCGTGAATTCCTGGAATTGTGTCAGGATAATATGGCCGTGACAGAGTGTGAGAAGAAGTTTGATCGTCTGTCCCTGTATGTTTGGGTTCTGGTAGCAACTGCCAAAGCCAGATGCCAATGTTTCTGGAGAGGTCTACATCCTGACATCCGAGCTATCATGGGATGCAAGGATTATGTTGGATATTAGGACATGGTAAGGGATGCTCAGAAGGCTGAAGTTACATGGCGTGATCAACAAGAGTATCGTCGGAAGAGAAATGCACCGCAAGTACCTTCCAGTCAGAACAAGAAGCCATATGCACCTGCCGCTAGTGCACCTACAGCTGGACGAGGACAGTATCAGCAAATGACTCATGGACGTGGTTGGACTAACAACCGTGGAGCTTCGAATGGAGGATGGAGTGGACCCGGAGTGACTAATTCTGGAGATAATCGCTTTCAACATCCCATATCATCGGTCAGATGCTTTGAGTGCAATGAGTTGGGGCATTATCATTATGCATGCCCAAAGCTTGGGAGAGTCAGTAACTATACATCGGCACCAATAGTTCAGGCCTCTATGGCTAGCGTGCCAAGTGGATCTAGAGCTCATGGACAAGGTCATGGTCGCGGGAATCCTTCCGCAAGGACCCAATCTGGAGCTAACCAAAGCACAGCAGTCCCCAGAGCTTTTGTCATCATCGCGAAAGAAGACCCTGATGCTGCCCAAGTTATAGCAGGTATCTTTACAGTACATGGTAGTGTTGCATTCACATTAATTGATCCTGGCGCTACACATTCCTTTATAGCTCAAACCTATACTATGCAACATAACTGTGAAGATATATCCCTAGAAAAACTGATGAGGGTTAGATTACCCGCAGGCATTATAGTGAGGTTAGATAGAGTTTATAAGGATGTACCGTTAGTGTTCGAGAACGAAACCTTTCTTACTCGACTCATTGTCATGAACATGGGAGGATTTGATATAATCCTAGGCATGGATTGGTTGTCGAAGTATCGAACTTTGGTGGATTGTCGAGCTAAGCAAGTGAGGTTGACATCCGCCGAAGGTCGGATGATTGTTTTGTCCGGAGTGGGGAGAACTACAACCACATGTAGTATCTCTGCTACCCAGGGCTACGAAATGAAGCAATATGGTCCAAACACTTTGTTGACCCACATTCTAGGCGAAGAAACACAAGATCCCACCCCGGAAGGTGTATCAGTTGTGAGGAGTTCGTTGATGTTTTTCCAGATGATTTACCAGGTTTGCCACCCGACAGAGAGGTTGAGTACACCATCGAGCTTGTACCTGGAGTTACACCTATCTCAATGGCACCATACAGGATGGCACCAACAGAGCTTCAGGAGCTGAAGAAGCAGCTAGACGAACTGCTGGAGAAAGAATTCATCAGACCTAGTACCTCACCATGGGGTGCACCAGTTTTGTTCGTGAAGAAGGAGGATGGTAGTCTGCGGATGTGTGTAGACTATCGACAGTTAAACAAGGTGACAGTCAAGAACAAGTACCCGTTACCGAGGATCGACGTTCTTTTTGATTAGCTTCAAGGAGCAACGGTGTTTTCAAAGATTGATCTCCGATCGGGCTATCACCAGATCAAGATTTTGGAGAAGGACATACCGAAGATAGCTTTTCGCACACGGTATGGCCACTTCAAATTCACTGTTGTACCCTTCGGTTTGACCAATGCACCGGCAGTATTCATGTGCTTGATGCACTTGGTAGTGAATGAGTTCCTGGATAAGTTTGTTGTGGTCTTCATCGACGATATCCTCATCTACTCCAAGAGTGTAACGCCCCGATTTTTCCTTAATTTAATTATGGAATTTTCTAGAATTTAAATTCCAATTTCACCCTTGAGAGTTTCCCGGGGTTTTGGGGTTTTATGGCTTTTGTGTCTCTCGAATTATTAAGTTTTATGCCCGGTCTCATAGTTATCGAGCCTTCGTTGGAGTTGAATTGGGTTTTGGAGTTAAAACTTAAGTTGGATGTAGTTCGGTCAGAACTGCGTAGTTTTGAAACAGTGTTACTGTAAAAAAAAAAATGAGGACGCGTTGACCAGGCAGGGGGTTTGACCGCGCCTAAGCGGACGACAGGTCATCCACTAGGGCGGCTAAACCCTAGCCCGAGCCCCTCCTTTTCTCTTTTCTCCTTCTCTCTCAAATCCCCTCCTTTCTTCCCTTGTGAGAATCATTACCGTCGTCCCTCCTATCTCCCTTCCCTCACGCAACCGCCGCATGCACCTTTGCACAGAGAGAGAGAGAGAGAGTAGAGCTGTTCGTGGTGTGTTGTGATGGGAAACTAAGGCTCTTCTCAGATTGTGCAGCGTGGCGGGGTTTGGCTCTCGGTCGGTCATCGAACACTAGTAAGCCTCCAATTCCTGCCTTCCCTTGTTCTTTTATCTTCTTCTTCCGTCGTCGTTCTCCTTTGGCCGGGCTGTGTTTAATTGGGTTCTTGGTTTGTATATATGGGTGGTTTCGGCGGTGGTTCGTGTGGGGGCTCGTGTTGGTTGGTTGTGTTGGCTCGGCTGGTGGTCTGGTTGGTGTTGACGCGCAGCGATGGGTTTTTGGGTGGTTGGTGGTGATGTTGGCCGTGGCGGACCTGTGTGCGTTCATTCCCGGGCAAAGGTTTCTCTAGCTCAGGCTTGTTGTTGCTGTTCGTGAGGGTCTATACGGTGTTCGATTACAGACTCGGGTGTTGCTGTGGTTGTTGTGCTCGGGTCCGTCATCCGGCATTGTTTTCGGTAAGGACCCAAACTTCCTCTTTGTTTTCTTTTCAATTCGTGGATATCTTGTTTCGAAGTATAGCTCTTGGGGTCGGTTGTTCTTGGATGGTTTGAATAATTGTTGGTTTATCTGGGTTCGGCAGTTTGAGTGGAGCGTGTTCCTTGTTTGTTCGTTGGGGAACTGTTCCGGCGAGGTGGTGACCGGAATCCGGCGGAAGGTTCCTATTCCGACGAACGAGTTACTGTTCCGGCGAGCAGGTTATCCTCGGATTCTTATTCGGCTTCTTCCACGGTATTACCCGATGTTGTGTAATTTGTATGCATACATGGCATGTACTTCTAATTTCGGATTGGGTTATGTATTGTTGGTAATATACATAATAGAAATTGAGAACGGAAAGTGTGTGGAATATGGCCGGCTTGCCGACGCGGGTAGAACCTTTAGGACGGTAACTCGGGCTCGCGTAAAACCCTTAAATGGAAATTGGTCCGAATCAGGCCTAGGCCCGGTAATGAGATTTTTATGACATAACTTGATAACCATTGGACCTAGATGGGCTTTAGGCCCGGGAATTGTTAAGGACATAATGAAAGGGCCAAAGGCCCGGGAATTATCTATGGACTTAGTTGGGCTTAAGCCCGGAGCACCTTAGGTCCCGATCTTTTTGGAGTAACCGTTTTGGGCTTAGACCCTGAAATTGCATAACCGGGTAGTTTGGGTCGGGTTTCACTCAGTTGAGCATATAGGTATCATGCATGCACGGTTTGTGATAATTATTTTGTAATTATTGTGTGTGTCGGTATTCAGGCACGGGTAATACCTCGGAAGCTGGTGGATCTGTCTTGGGGAAAGCTCCACAGGATAATCGACGTTGAGGTGACTTTATAAGTCTTTTTATGTTTGTATGTATGAGCTTGTTAGTTTGGTCTGTTTGAGTTGCATGCCTTGTTTGCTAACATGCTGTGATCCGTATTGTGTGCCTATGTGCTACTGTTTGCTGTTGAGCATGGCTTTTAGATGGTTATGGATTATAACATGTGGAGTGATTTTGGGTGATTTGTGTGATGTACTGTGGGTTGGAGACCCAGATACTTGATTGAGTTGATAATTCACACAACCCTGTTAAATCACAACTCTTGGCACACATGAACTCATAATTAATGAATAAGAATAATGTACAGTAGAAGATAGGCTACTGTGCGCTGATGACCGGTTGGTTCGAGCGGGAAGTGATACACCTCGGGTTTGCATGCGGGATAGCATGGAATATGCGGTTTAGCATATGGGTCTGTGATGACCGGTTCTACCTTCCTCCTTCTACCTCCCCCTTTTTACCTCCCTCTTTCTCTCTGTCTCTCTCTCTCTCCCTATGGATATGTTGGGCTTCGTGCCTGGTTATATTGGACTTATGCCCGATTGTCTCATGAGACGGGACCGAGCTCGACGCACACAGTAGGGGGCCCTGAATAATAAATATAATAAGAAAACTCAACACACAACAGATGTAAAATATAAACTATTTGCTTTATGTGGTTGGCATGTTAGTACTGGTTATTGTGTGTTTGCTTACTTGTGTTTGTATCTCTACTTTCCTTTCAGACTTGCTTTGCACACCTACAAAATTAGATTTATACTGCTCAATGAGTAGGCGACTCACATAATCGCCACCGTTGTTTTTTTCAGACTCTTAGTTAGCGTGCAGTTCCTTTCTTCCTTTTCGGAGTACGGACGTGGATATCCCAGCAGGTAGCTGTGCTTCTTCTCCCGATTGGATCCATAGAGCCGACTTGCATATCATCTTCTACTTTTTTTAAATTTTATCTTTATCTTCCGCTGCATTGGATTTTATGAGATGGCATTGTTGGTTTTGATTATTTTATCGGCGGGTTGCCGGGACTGGATATTTGATGATGTTTCGGCAGGATGCCGGGTTGACCTATGGCTTGTTAAGTCGGTTTGTTTGTCTTTTGTTCTTCATGACATCTCGGATTATTAAGGTTTTTGGATAATGTTTTTGGTATTGGTTTCGTGTCCTGGGTTTCAGGAACATTTTGGAAAATTCCTTTTGAATAAGTGTTTTATTTGTAAAATTGGGACACGGGTGTTTCAGCTTGGTAGCAGAGCAGGCTTCAGATCCTTGGTTTTAAAAGTGTTTTAAACCTGGTTTTTAAAGTGATTTCTGTGTTTAAGCCTGTTTACGGATTTATGACTTTAAAAGTGTTTTTGACTCATTTGCATTCATATAGGCGTTGATATGGATCACCAGGGGCAGCACAATGCTGAGGATGACGCTGCTACTCATGTCTCTGACAATGTGTCGGTGATGCAGGTTACCGTTGGTCAGGGGAACAATGATGCAGCAGGGAATAATGCTGTAGGTGGAGGAGGACAGAATGTAGTGCCACCCGTAACACCTGTTGTGGACCCAGCGTTCCAGCAGTATCAGGTCTTTTTGTAGTGGCAGCAGTTCCAGCAGTTTCAGCAGCAGCAGCAGGGTGCCCAGCCGATAACACCTGCTGCGGCAGGTGGTATGGAGAGTGGTTATAAGCACATGGATAAGTCAGCAGTTAAGGAATTCTCTGGTGAAGAGGGCAAAGCCAAGGAGTTTGATGATTGGTTCCGCCAGGTGGAGAATATTCTGGAGAAGTTCACTTGTGCACCTGAGCAGAGGGCTCGATTTGCGGCACACAAGTTCTCGGGATACGTATTGACATGGTGGCAAAAACTTGTGGCTAACCTACCAAAGCCTGTGGAGATGCCATGGGAGGATTTCAAGGAGAAATTCTACAAGGAGTTTCTCACTGTTGGTTTTCTGGAGGAGCAAAAGAAGCAGTTTCTTGAGGTGAAGCAGGGACTAGATGAGTTGGTATCAGTTTTCAGGATCCAGTTCAGCATCCTTCTCTCTTATGCTAGGGAGTTTGTGCCCGATGAGGTGACTAAGTGTAGGCTATTTGTTAACGGCTTACGTACAGAGTTGGCATTAGCTGTGGCTGGTAGAGGGCACAAGACTTTGGAGGCAGTTTGTGAGGCTACTTTTGATACTGAGAGGGTTCAGTTGATTAGGAAGGAGGCTCGGACAGCCGAGCAGAGGAAACAGTCATCTGCTTCAGGACAGAAGAGGCAGTATTCTGATGCCGGAGGTGCAGATTATTCTGGTAGACAGGGTTCTTCTTACCTATGTTCGAAGAAGTCCCGAGGGCAGAGTTATCATGGTGGACCAGACAGATCTTCGGGACGACGGTCCTATCAGTCTGGCTCTCAGGGACAGGGTTTCTCAGCACGATTCTCGGGTACATACTGGTATTGCAATAAACCGGGACACCAGAAGTCATCTTGCTACAAGTGGATTAAGGATAGTGGTGGCAGTGGTTCCTAGTATACAGTATAGAGTTCTATGGCTAGTGGTGATGTTTCTTCTTGTCTGAACAGGGGTGGCGGACAGCAGGGTCGAGGTCGTGGGGGTTCTGGAGCTCCGAACCGCGGGGGTGCGACTCAGTCTGCTGCAGCTCCTAGGGTTTATGCCACCACCCGGGAAGAGGCTGCTGATGCTCCAGAGGTTATAGCAGGTACATTTATGGTTTTTGGTCAGTATGCACATGCTTTAGTTGATCCAGGCTCAACACATTCTTTTGTATCACGTGTATTCATAACCACTCATAATGTAGAAGATGATAACTTTAGTAGACCCTTGAGAATTCGTTTACCCACTGGTGATATAGTAGTTGTTGATCGAGTTTGTAGAGATGTATCGATAGAGTATGATAGTGAGAGTTTCCCTTCTGATCTTGCTGTCATGGACTTGGGAGAGTTTGATGTTATCTTAGGCATGGATTGGTTGTCCAGACATCAGGATGTAGTTGATTGTCGGGCCAGGGAAGTTTCTTTGTCTTCTCTGTTGGGGCGTAGATTGGTGTTCATTGGAGAACGAAGAGCTCTATCGGCGTGTTGTATCTCGACCATCCAAGCTTTCAGGATGATCCGAGAGGGTTGTGATGCTTTTCTAGCTCATGTGGTCGATTCTTCAGTACCATTACCTGGAGTGGAGGATATTCCGATTGTTCGGGAGTTCCCTGATGTATTTCCTGATTATCTACTTAGGTTGCCTCCGGAGCGGAAGGTGGAGTATACAGTTGATTTAGTACCGGAAGTTGCACCTATTTCTATACCGCCCTACAGAATGGCTCCGACAGAACTTCAGGAGTTGAAGAAACAACTGGAGGAGTTGTTGGATAAGGGTTTTATTAGACCGAGCATCTCACCTTGGGGTGCCCCGGTCTTGTTTGTGAAGAAGAAGGATGGAAGTATGTGGATGTGTGTGGACTATAGGCAGTTGAACAAGGTGACTGTGAAGAACAAGTATCCTTTGCCTAGGATCGATGACTTGTTCGATCAGTTGCAGGGTGCATCTGTATTCTCGAAGATCGATTTGCGATCTGGTTACCATCAGGTTCGGATTGCTGAGCAAGTCATACCTAAGACTGCATTCCGCACTCAGTATGGTCGCTATGAGTTTGTGGTTGTTCCGTTTGGGCTGAGGAATGCACCGGCAGTGTTCATGTGTATGATGCAACAGGTCTTTCATGAATTTCTGGACCAGTTTGTGGTAGTGTTCATTAATGATATTCTGGTCTACTCGAGTAGTAAGGCCGAACATGAGGACCACTTGAGACAGGTTTTACAGAGGTTGAGAGAAGAGCAGCTCTATGCCAAACTCAACAAGTGTGAGTTTTGGTTGGATGAGGTCGCGTTCCTTGGGCATATTGTGTCCGGTGAAGGCATTAAGGTGGATCCAGCCAAGATTAAGGCAGTCATGGATTGGGAGCCATCGAAGAATGTACCTGAGATACGGAGTTTCCTCGGACTTGCTGGTTATTACCGGAGGTTCATTGAGGGTTTTTCCTTAATAGCGGGCCCCATGGCTAAACTGTTGAGGAAAGACTGTACTTTTGTTTGGGATGACCGTTGTTAGAAGAGTTTTGAGGAGTTGAAGAGTCGGTTGACTTCTGCACCGGTTTTGACTGTTCCGAGACCAGAGTGGAGTACACGGTGTTCAGTGACGCTTCTGGTTTGGGCTTGGGATGTGTTTTGATGCAGGAGGGTCGGGTGATTGCTTATGCCTCCAGGCAGTTGAGAACTCATGAGAGGAACTATCCGACCCATGATCTGGAGTTAGCTGCTGTGGTCTTTTCTCTAAAGATCTGGAGACACCATCTGTACGGTGAGAAGTGTCGGATTTTCACAGATCATAAGAGTTTGAAGTACATCATGACCCAAAGGGAGCTTAACATGAGGCAGAGACGCTGGATTGAGCTTCTGAAGGACTATGATTGTACTATCGAGTACCATCCGGGCAAAGCCAATGTTGTTGCAGATGCATTGAGCCGGAAGAGAATGGCTTCTGCGGATGAGGACTCAGCTTTTTATGCTTTCCCTTCGTTGGTAGAGCTGAGGTCGCTGGATGCACAGTTGGAGGTGGATGTTACTGGAGTGTTGCTTGCCAGTTTGAGTATCCGGCCGACCTTGCGGGATAAGATCATGGAGTTACAGTATGGTGATCCTCATCTAGCGGAGTTGCGGGATAAGGCTCTTGGTGGGGAGAGTTCTAGTTTCTATGTCCAGGAGGATGGTGCTTTGATGACTGGTGATCGGTTGTGTGTTCCGGATGTCGACGATTTGAGGAGATGGATCATGGATGAAGCGCATAATGCGCCATATGCTATGCATCCTGGTAGCACCAAAATGTACCAGAACTTGAAGAGTCATTATTGGTGGCCCGGGATGAAGAAGGATGTTGCGGAGTTTGTGGCTCGTTGTATGACTTGTCAGCAGATAAAAGCCGAGCATCAGGCTCCTGCCGGCAAGTTGAGATCTTTGACTATTCCGCAGTGGAAGTGGGAGCATATCACTATGGACTTTGTGATCGGGTTACCGAGGACCCGGGGTCGACATGATGCCATTTGGGTTATTGTTGACCGGTTGACCAAGTCAGCTCATTTCCTTCTGATTCAGCAGACGGATACAATGGATAAGCTGGCAAGGTTATATGTTTCGGGTATTGTTCGTCTACATGGAGTTCCACTATCCATTGTGTCGAACAGGGATCCGAGGTTTACTTCCTATTTCTGGAAGAGCTTACAGTCAGCTTTGGGTACTAAGCTGAATTTCAGCACTGCATTCCATCCGCAGACCGATGGGCAGTCAGAGAGGACTATGCAGACGCTGGAGGATATGCTTAGAGCATGTGTGCTCAATTTCAGTGGTTCTTGGGATGAGACATTACCGTTGGTTAAATTTGCTTATAACAACGGGTATCACTCTAGTATCGGTATGACGCCTTATGAGGCTTTGTATGGGCGGAAGTGTCGTAGTCCGATCTGTTGGGTTGAGGAAGGTCTGAGACAGGTGGTTGGTCCGGACCTAGTCTAGGAGACTGTTGATCAGATCGAGGTGGTTAAGCAGTGTATGAGAGCTACTCAGGACCGGCAAAAGAGTTTTGCCGATATGCATCGTCGGGAGATGGAGTACAATGTATGTGACAGAGTTTTCCTCCGTGTTGCTCCCTGGAGAGGTGTTATCCGGTTTGGGAGGAAGGGCAAGTTGAGCCCTCGTTATATTGGTCCTTATGAGATCATGGAGCGGATTGGTCCGCTGGCCTACAGGTTGGCTTTACCGGAGGAGCTGTCGCGCATACAAGATGTATTCCATGTTTCGATGCTGAGATGTTATCGATCTGATCCTAGTCATGTTGTATCCCCGACAGAGGTGGAGGTTTCTGAGGATTTGACCTATGTTGAGGAGCCGGTGGAGATTTTGGCTCAGGAGGTGCGATAGTTGAGGAGTCGTACCATTCCTATGGTTCGGGTCAGATGGAGCCGTCATTCCCCGAATGAGGCTACCATCTTCTTTTGATACTCAAAATCGGCAACCCTATGTACTGAAGCCGTCGTCCACCATGGTAAATCGGATGTTGTTTTTTGAAACCGAGAGTTTTCCCGCGCTCGTGATTTTTCCGTGGATTTTTCGGGCCTAAGTTGGTATTTTTCGGGTTTCGGAATTTCTCGAAAAATCACACCGGCTCGGTAGTTCTTCTGGACGCTCGTTGACCATGCTGTAGGCCAGTCGGTTCCTTCTGCCTAGGTTGGCACCTTTGACGAAGAAGACTGATGAAGGAGCAGGCATGTTGTTTCGGACGTGTGGGTGTTTTGATTTTCTGAGTATGGTAGTTTCTTTTGCCTTAGCGTTTTGTTGCTTTAAAATGCTTTTGATGATATACACCTCACCGCTCCGTCTCTTTTATACTCTTATGAGGAGCGTGATTACTGTTTTCGATTTTCAAGATTTGCTTTTGAAGATTTTGCCGTTGTTTCATTTATTGCTTTGTTACTTTATACGTTTTTCGAACTACCATACCAGAGTTTTTCAGCCTTTTTCCATCTTATGATTTTCTTTCGCTCTGGCTACCTTGTCCTTTCTTTTTATGGTTTATCATTATTTTCTTGCATCTTTTATCACATGCATTCATGACCGTTGAGGCTAGACGGATGGGACCGTACCTCGAGTAGAGCGCATGTGCGACAAGTTTACAACTGTTTGGACACCGTGGAGAGATGCGAGACTTGACAGACGTTTTTGGCTCATGTGGAATTTGTGGTCAAGTGGATAGCGTTTCTTACGAGGGACACAGGACGCTCTCGTGATCGTCACCTTGCAAGATAACAGACGTCTTTTCACATGGGAACCGACGTCACCGTTAGCTGCGTACGTTACGTTTCTTGGGTTCGAGGATTTCTTCGACCGATACGAGCACCGATCATGAAAACATGTTTTGTTTAACTTTTTTTTTATGTTTTGGTTTTGTTAAACGAGATTTAATTTTAATTTATTTATATTTGATTTAATATTATTATCGTTGATTTTTGTTTCGTTTTGAGATGTTTTATTTTTCTGTTTAACATAAGACTTTGCAATATAAGAATTTTGATTTAAAAAGGAAATTTATTTTATTTATTTCATAATGGTTTTACAACAGGAGAAGAAGTACTCTAAGGAGTTACTTGCTTCTTTAGCTCTTTTACAAGCTTTTGGACATTTTTCATGTGAGGAAAGAGCTCCGCGCACGCCAGTTCGATCTGCAACACCGCCGAGCTGATCTTCTTCAGTGAGACGTTTAGCTGCGTCAGCGTCTGCTGTGAAGTGCTACTTTCAGCAGTAGCCTTACCCTTTCGATCTTCAGCTTTCTTGTCGGCACGCTTCTTTCGCCGTTTTGGGGAGACGACCATGTGTTCCTTCAGGCCGATGATGTTGGTTTTGAACAGCTTCTTTGGAGGTTCTTCATCGGAGCTTGTCGGGAAGGCAGTGCCACCTATGTAGCTGTTGTTCTCGGAGTCTGAGGTAGTTCTTGATCTCAGTGGAGAGTCCATGACTGTGTGTGAGTATGCCAGTCATGAGGTTTGGTTCTTATAGAGGACGTGATGTCGCTTAAGGGTATAAGCGGTATCTCGGGTTGAGTTTGGACACCTGGCAGAGTGTGCCAGAAGCTTATCGTGGTAGGACCCATGGATAAGACGACGAAATTTCGGGGACGAAATTCTTTTTAAGGTGGGTAGACTGTAACATCCCGGGTAAAATTTTTGATTTTTACCGGGACTGTAGAAGTCTTTTTACCATGATTTACTGTTGAATTAATCTCGGGTAATTAATTCAAGGTAAATCGGGAGTCGTTTTTCGAAACCGAGAGTTTTCCGGCGCTCGTAATTTTTCCGTGGATTTTTCGGGCCTAAGTTGGTATTTTTCGGGTTTCGGAATTTCTCGAAAAATCACACCGGAAAATAACTAAGGGGGGTATCAGTTATTTTCTGGTCCGGACCGGACTCGTTCTGTAATGCAGACAAGCTGCATTATTGTTAATTCACATGATGCACAGTGTTTGCACAATATTTTTACGTTTATAAAAGAAGAATGGAAGCAGGAGAGGAAGAAGAAGAGAAGAGAAAAAAAAAGAGAGAAAAAGAAAGAGAGAGGAAAAAAAAGAAAAGAAGAAAAAGAAAAAAAAAGAGAGAAGAAAAATCAGAAAAAAAAGAAGAGGAAATGAAAAAAAAAAGGAAAAAAGGGAGCCAATCAGAAAATAGAAAAAAGAAAAAAAAATGAGAGAAAAAGAAAAGAAAAGAAAAGAAAATAGGAATAAAGAAAATACAGAAAAGAAAAAAGGGAAGAAAAAAAAAGAAACCCGGATGAACAGTGCACCACCCGGATTCCCCTCTCGGGTACTGTATGTAACAGCCCGGGTAAAATTTGGATTTTTACCGGGACTGTAGAAATTGTTTTACCGTGATTTACTGTTGAATTAATCTCAGGTAATTAATTCGAGGTAAAACGGTAATCGTTTTTCGAAACCGAGTATTTTCCCGCGCTCGTGATTTTCCCGCGGATTTTTTGGAACTAAGTTGGTATTTTTCGGGTTTCGGAATTTCTCGGAAAATCACACCGGAAAATAACTAAGGAGGTATCTGTTATTTTCTGGTCCGGATCGGATTCGCCCGTAATACGGACGAACCGCATTATTTGATATTCACATGCTTAATAGTAAAAATAATAAAAAAAAGAAAAAAATTCAGTTTATAAAAGGAAGGCTGCCGGTGGAGGAGAAGAAGAAGAAAAAGGAAGAGAGAAAAAGAAAGGAGAGAAAAAAAGAGAGAAAAAGAAAAAAAAGAGAGAAAAAGAAAAAAAAGAGAAAAAGAAGAAAAAAAAGAAGAAAAAGAAAAAAAAAGGAAATAAATCAGAAAAACAGAAAAAAATAGAGGAAATGGAAAAAAAGGAAAAAAGAGCCAATCAGAATAAAAAGAAAAGAAAAGAAAAATCAGGAAAAAATAGAAAAGAAAATAAAAGAAAATAAGTAAATTCGGGAAAAGAAAAAAAAGGGGAGGAACAGTGCCGTCACCCTCAACCGAGCCTTCACTGTACACGCCGAAGCGTTCGGAGGCCGATCTCGATGCACCACCGTCGCCACATAGTTCGCCTCAACGTCGCCGACCTGTAGCCGCTGACCCCGTCGCCTTCCGCCCTTCGACGCGCCGTCAGTGGCCTGTGACCCGCGAGCAGACCCGCGGATCTTGGTCCCTGCTCTCCTGCTCAGCCGTCGCGCCGCCTC